>PISW01002617.1:24555-253000 GCA_004023785.1 Mungos mungo | reverse complement strand
GCGGACACAGGGAGCAGTCCCCTCCCCCCTCAAGTGGGCTCTCACCAGACACCTTCCAGCGCCCAGAACCGAGAACACCCGTCCGCCCTCAAGCTGTCCAGGCTGTGCTATTCCGTTACAGCGGCCCAAACTGACAAGTGGCCACGCTATCTTCAATAATTCATAAAGGAACCCAGGACAAGAGGTTTCTACTACCAGCCCCGGTTCAAAACTCCCCAAACAAGAGACGTTCTCAAAGAGCGGCTGCATCCATCACTGGAAAACCATCCCCAGAACCCACCACTCACACCACGGCGGGAAGCAAACCTGGCGCAGGGGTCCCCAGAGGGCTGCCCAAAGGGTCCGCTAACCTCCCCGGGGCTGATATAATGGGTTCTGGGTGCCCGACCCCAGGATCGCCCAGAGGCAGCCTGACGGGCAAGGCCGTCACCAAGGACCACTGCGCTGTGGCTCTCCTGTGCGGCCCTCACCCCCACGCCAGACCCCGGATCGCGGACCTCAGACCCCCCTCGATTCCGGACCAGGACCCCACCCCTGAATCTCGGCCCCCCACGCCCATCCCAGATCCCGACTGGCGGACCTCGGACCCCCTAGACTCCAGACCAGGACCTCAGACCCCGCCCCGGGCCTGCATTCCCCACCCAGACCACCATCGCCGACCAGCACCCACCCACCCCGGCCCCGCCCACGGCGGCCCTGACCTCAGCCTTGGAGTTCACTTTAACAAACACGCGTCCTCTGTCCGTGTCGTAACTCTGGCCCTGGCTAATGCACCCGCCCCCCGAGTGACCCGTAGCCTTGACGAAGTCGCAGCCCAGCTCCCTTTTCAGCAGTGCCTCCATGTTCGACGCAGCGCCGCGGAGCACTGCCTTAGGTGGGAGGGGGAAAAGATGGCGGAGAACGCACAGTGATTGGGTGAGTTGTGGGAGGGGCGGGACCAGGCCGCCAGAACTCCTGGGGATTGGGTGAGACGCTGAGAGGCGGGATCGGGCCGGGACCTTGAGGGGCGGGACCGGGCCTCCAGAACACTAGGGGATTGGGTGAGGAGCAGCGAGGCTCTTCCGGCCGTTGTGGAGTTGATACCGGTGGTAGGCGAGACAGCGCCCCCTTCTGGCCTCCGTCTCCATTTTAGGAGAGATCTTCTATTAATGTTCATACACGTGATTATGGGTTAGCATCGTCTCCCCAGCTGGACTAGCGATTGGAGTCAGCTTTGCTCCCTGTATTAGTTGGAGTTCTCCAGAGGAGAGGGGAGGACAGGATATATACCCGGAGAGAGAGGTTAATTTTAAGGGTGGGCTCTGTTAACCTTAAAAATAATAAAACTTTCCGTTATTTTACCAGCAAAGATGGGGTTATTTGGGAATAGCAGAGACTTGCTTGACAGGATAAGTAGGCTTGCCAGAACCAGAGGCAAGTCTGGAGAACGGAGAAAGGAAACGGGGCTGTAAGAGAGACACCAGGATGACACCAGGTGCTGGTCACACCAAGTGCTGGACACAAGTCAGACGGTGAAGTCACTATTTGCAGCAGCAATAAACTAAGTAGGGTAGCGTGGGAGGCTCAGTCGGTTAAGCATCCGACTTCAGCTCAGGTCATGATCTCGTGGTTGGGTCTGTGGGTTTGAGCCCTGCATCCGGCTCTGTGCTTAAAGCTCGGAGCCTGCTTCAAAGTCTGTGTCTCCCCCTTTCTCTGCTCCTCCCCCGTTTATGCTCTGTCTCTATCTCTCTCTCAAAAATGAATAAACATTAAAAAAATTTTAATAATAAAAATTAATAAACTAAGTAAAAACTGTGTAAACAACAGAGGACTCAATATATTTGCAGTAGAAGTGGCTGCAAAACCTACAATAGTTTGTCCAAACGCAAAGCCTCTGCGGGAACCGCAAGACTGGACATGTTACTGTGTATACTCTCCGTGTCTTAAATACTGTTTTCTACCTGAGGCTCTCAAACTAAGAACTATTCGGATTTAGTCTCTTATTTGTCAGTCAACTAAATGCTAATCAACTGATGCACATAAATAATCTATTTACTTTGTATGTGTTTATGTCTAAGCCCATGTTATAGGCTTTATTATTAAAATATAAATACATAGAGGAAAAGGGGGACTGGATGCTCTCTCATCGGCTGGGCTGTTGCCAGTGCAGCAGGAAACCTTCCTTCCTGTTGCTGGGTAAGTAGTGTCCACCTGCAAGGTGCCCTCCTCATTTGAGGTCTGCTGTTGATAACTAGTCCTGGTCGCCACAGGTCCCCTCCCACCCCCACCACGCTATCCATTTATTTAATTAATTAATTATATCAACTATGTTAAATTAAAATGTAAAGGCTACTGGGCCGATTTAGCAGCTTAGATGAGAGAATTAGTAAACTTGAAGATGTTAGAAGTCATGAAAAATGTGGTGCAAGGAGACAAACAGGGAAATTACAGGCAAGAGAAGAGACATGGAAAATAGTAGACATTTAACTGGAGTTCCAGAAAAGGGGAAAGAAACAGGCTATGACTGAACAGAAATTGGCTGAGAATTTTCTAGAACTGATGAAATACACCAATCCTCAGATCTAAGTTCACCCCAGATCTTAAGCTGGATAAACTAAAATTCACATGTAGGCAAGTACCAGTGAAATTGCAGGCCACCAAAGGTACAGGGAATCTCTAATGTAGCCAGCAAGAAATGTCTGATTGCTTTTTTTTAATGTTTATTATTTATTGGGGAAGGTAGGGGGAGAGAGAGAGGGAGACACAGAATCCGAAGAAGTCTCCAGGCTCTGAGCTGTCAGTACGGATCCTGACACAGGGCTCAAACTCATGAACTGAGATTATGACTTGAGGTGAGGATGCTTAGCCAACTGAGCCCCCCAGGTGCCCCAGATTGCTTTGAAATGATTGTTTGGTTTCCCAACCCTAATACTGGAAGCCAAAAGGTAGTGGAACGATTGTCTCCAGAAGAGTATAACTACCCAGTAAAAATAAGTTTTCAAGAATGAAAATGAAATAAGACATCCCTCGAGCAGATGGCAGAGTAGGAGGATGTTAGACTCACCTTGTCCCGCAGAGACCGCTGGACAACACCCACATCAGTGTGAGTGACCCAGAAATGACCTGAAGATGGCAGAACAGACTCACCATGGCTAAATGTAGAGAAGAAGCCACAGGGAAGAGGGTAGAAAGGGAGGGGACACAGTTGGGAGCCAAACAGAACTAGGGACTGTCCTCAGGAGGGAGAGACACAGGTACGTGGAAAGGGGAGAGGACCAGATCCTCCCACCAGCCCCCCAGGCAAGGGGAACCCACATGAAAAACAGAGGGGCGTAATTTCATGAGTTCACAAGCCAGTGGGGCTTAGCACTTGGAACTGGGCGGTCAGGCAGCTGAGCATCTGACTCTTGATTTCTGCTCAGGTCATGATCCTAGGATCCTGGGATAGAGCCCCCACATTGGCCTCCAAGCTGAACATGGAGCCTACCTGGGACTCTCCCTCCCTCTCTCTTTCTCTCTCCAGCTCCCCCCCCCCACTACCCTTCTCCTTTCCCCCACGAAATAGAAGGGAAAAAAAGACATTATTCAGATTGAAGACCATTTGCTTTTATTTCTAGTGATGCAATTTTCTACCAGCAGAACTGTCCCAAAGGAAACCCGAGAGAAAAGTGACCACAGGTTTTAAAGCCGAAATGTAAGGAGCAAAGAGCGAAGAAAGTGCTACATAAAAGAGAAAATTTAATTAAATATTGTACAAAATAACAGTAAGTCTTATGATAAAATGAGTTTAAAAATAATTGGATTTTACACTTTAAAAGAGTAAATTGTTCTAAGGTGTTTGTGTTGTTTGTTCAAGAGTAAAGGTAAACGGGGCACGTGGGGGGCTCACTCAGTTAAGCGTCCGGCTTGGGCTCAGGTCATGATCTCACAGTTCGTGGGTTCGAGCCCCACGTCAGGCTCTGTGCTGGCAGCTAGCTCAGAGACTGGAGCTGCTTCAGATTCTGTGTCTCCCTCTCTCTCTCTTGTAAGAGTCAAACGTACAGCATAAATATAAGAAAGGTTTGGGGCGACTGACTCTTGATTTGGGGGCTGTGAGTTGGAGCCCCACATTGGGTGTAGAGATCACTAAACAAACAAAACTTTTAAAAAATAAGGCGAAAAGAAGTGCCATAGAGCACTGGCCAAGAGAGAGCTGACGATGTCACTACAAAGATGTGAGACTAGGAGATTGGAAGGCAACCCCGCCCGGGCATCGCATGGCCCCAGCGGCGCCGCCCCACAGACTAAGGGAAACTCCCGCCGCCGTGCTGTGCAGGTCCGAGGGTCAGAGACGCGTCATCAGACAAAGACGCTCGTCGCATACTGATGAGAGGCTTAACACGGGAAGGAAAATCAAGTTTCACTGTGGGTGTGGCAGCCTTACCCAGAGTGAGGGTGCCCGGTGAGTGGGTGTTCCCTAGCTGCACACCCACGTGTGATGCCTCTGCCCACAGTGAGAGAACCACGCCTCCTCTAGGAAAAAAATATAAGAGAAGGACATAGAAGGGCATCCTAAGACATAAAGCTTTAGCCATAAACTACATTAAAGCCATTAAAACAAAGATTTAAGGATGCCTGGGTGGCTCAGTCAGTTGAACGTCCAACTCTTGATTTCAGCTCAGGTAGTGATCCCACACTTGTGAGTTCGAGCCCCATGTCTGGCTCCATGCTGAGCATGGACCCTGCTTGAGATTCTCTCTCTCTCTCTCTCCTTCTCCCTCTGCCCCCTCCCCTGCTCTCTCTCTAAAATAAGAAAAATTTAAAAGTAAAATGAAGATTTTCTTTTCACCAAAAGATATCTTTTTTTTAATGTTTATTATTGAGACAGAAACAGAGCATGAGTGGGGGAGGGGCAGAGAGAGGGAGACACGAATCTGAAGCAGACTCCAGGCTCCGAGCTGTCAGCACAGAACCTGACGCAGGACTCGAACCCACACACCATGAGATCATGACCTGAGCCGAAGTCGGCCGCTTAACCGGCTAAGCCACCCAGGCGCCCCTCACCAAAAGATATCCTAAAGATCATGAAAAGACAAACAACTGAGTGGGAAAAGATATTTTTCAATACATACAATTCACAAAGAACTAGGGTCCTTTTTTTTTTTTTTTAAGTAGCACCACACCGGGCTTGAACTCACAACCCTGAGATCAACACCTGAGCTGAGATCCAGCCAGTGGTTTTATTAGTTTTCTAGGGATGCCATTTAAAAATGCCGTAGACTGGAGAATGGAAACGATAGAAACGTATTTTCTTACAGCTCTGGGGGCCCCGAAGCCCAAGATCAAGGTGTCCTCAGGGTTGGTTTCTGGTAAGACTACTCTTCTCAGCACGAAGTCCTCACTTTGTCGTCCCGCAGCCTCTTTTCTCCGGACGTATGGAGAGGGAGCTCTGGTGTCTATTGGATTAGGACCTCGCCCTGCGACCTTATTTAACCTTTATTACCTACCTATGTCCAAACACAGCCACACGGCCGGTTAGGGCGTCCACACGTGGGTGGGGGAGGGGTGGGCACGGTCCCGGGTCTAACCCCTGGTTCTCCTGTCGGTCAGTATACACTGGCCGAAGTGCATGCTGTTGGAGCCTGACTGTGTGCCTGCGGGTCTCCCAGACGCCAGGCACGCCAGCCTGAGGTCCCCAGGCACCAGCTCCTGGGGCTCTGAGCTTTCTCCGACCCCACACAGTGCCAAGGGGGTGCACTTCCGTCACTGCCCCGCCTCGTGGGAGCACAAGTGGGGGTGGTACACAGAGACAGGGTGACAGACGATCTGAAGCAGGCTCTGAGCTGTCAGCACAGATGCCTGTGTGGGGCTCAAACCTAGGAACCGTGAGATCATGACCTTAGGCAAATTTGGACACTCACCCGACTGAGCCACCAGGTGCCCCTATATTGCATTTCACAATTTTGAAAAGCAAAAATAAGCACATAAAAATCTGAATGATAGTAAATAAAATAATTAAAACTTCAGGGGAGAGTGAGGAGAATTAAAATTATTCTGAAGGCCGTTTGAAAAAATATATATATTCTGAAGGCCAGTGGTCTGGGAATCACATCCATTATTGTCCTGTATGACAGGCTAGCGACAGCCCGTCTCCATGGTCCCTGCACTTGCCCTCTGTGGCAGGAGCACAGGTTTCCATGAGAACTATGCCGCCACTAAGCGAGGTATGCTAGAACGGACTTTACCACATCGAGTTAATTCCTGACCTCTCTGAGAAGGGTTATAAATTGTTTTTCAATTTTCATTTGAATGAAGTTATTTTTGTCATACTGGTGTGGTTTGAATTGCTGGAATTCAGAGCCAACAGCAAAGAAAGAATTCTTGAGCCATCTTCAGTGCTAAAAGGTGGCTTTGGTAAAACACAGGGTCAGGACCTGTGGGCAGGAAGAGCTGCACCGGGGTTGTGATGGGTGACTGCTTGTATACCGTCAGGTTGAGAGGGCGTTAGGGACAGCATAAGTCTCTAAAGTATTTTGGAAGCATGGTTTCCAGGACCATGAGGGGCTCGCTGCTTTTAGGAAAAGGTCATTTATTACTATCGAATTAAACCTCAGCATGAGACCCTACAGATGTATGTCTGGGGCCCATATGTCTGGAGGATGATCACTAACACATATCTTGGGGATGGAGATAAAGGAAGTTTCCAAAGGGGTGTTTACATGGTGAAGGAGACTTACAGGATCCTGGTGGTCTGGGGGGGGGTGGCGGTCAGGCTAAGGTTATCTTTTGCCCCTAGCAAGGTGTCAGCATCCAGGCAGCTGAGCCCCTTGAGGAAGGTCACTCTGCCTGTCTCAAGGACTTGTCAATGGGCTGCAAGTTGTAAGGAATTTAATTTTTCATTTGTCTTTGTTCCCACATCAATACCAGTTTCATCCACACGAGATTTTGCAGACTGAACCTGCCGTGACAGGTGTTCTCTCCGGCTCAGGATTTCTGCCAGGTCTAATTTTCCTGAACCAAATGAAAAGATCTAAAGTTCATCAGGCATTGTTTTAGCCAATCTGTATAAATCTGTGTTGATTATTGAAGCAAGGATATTAATTATGTATTAGATACAGGACCAATCCTGTGTGTTTAGTCATCCACGAGGAACCGCTCCTCATTGGTTCCATGGAGGAAGACGGGGCTCTAGCTTCGGAAACCAGATGCTGTCATGCCTAGATATTCTGCAGCCTCTGAGCGGAATGCCTGCTTTTCAGCAGTCTGCTGTTGCCCCTCTCAGGTCTGCCCTCCGATGGACCTCTTCCTCTCTGCGCAGGGTTTGCTCCCCCGTGTCCTGAGGCCATCCTCCTGAGGACAGCTCCAGCCTCCTCTTTCCTGCCTGATTCTCTGTCCATGGCCTGCCTTGTGCTTGCATACGAGTGTGTGTGTGTGTGTGTGTGCGTGCGTGTGTGCGTGCACACTGGTACCTCGACCCAGCTCTCCCCACCCTGATGACAAGCCCCAGGCCCATTCCTGTTGCACAGCCTACATGTGCCTCACCTCTGACTTCGACAGCCTGTAATGCACTAATGACACTGAAAGGAGGGGACAAATCCCGGTTGGCCCAAGGGTGCGTGGAAGGGTGAAGGGCACCCAGTGGAGGCTCCCTAGGTTCTCCACAGGGACATCAACAGAGGGCACACCTGAGCACTTACTGTGTACCAGCAGCTTCCCCAACACTTGTAACATGTGCTACTCCTGGACTTCGCACAAGGAACCCTTCTCCCTTAAGAAACAGGGCCCAGGGAGTAGGGTGCTTGCCCAAGTAGGGTGCTTGACCAAGGTCAAGGTGGGAAACAATGGAGCGAGGATCCCGCCTTAGGCAAATCTCTGACTCCCTGTGACCTCAAAGTGCAAAAGCAAGGTCACCGCACTCCCCAGGTGGGTCTGCGGATGCGTCCGCCCCAGCCAACTTCCCAAGAACGGGGGCAGCTCTCACAGCCCCCTCGCGGGTCCTCAAGGTCGTGCCGGTCGTGTGGGGGGTCCCCGCCCGACTTCTCCGCGGTCCTGCCGGAGCATTCCCCGGGGAAGACCACCGCCAGCCTCTGACAGGTGGCTGCCCTGCCACGCAGCCCCTCCTGCAGGCCCCTCATCCGACCCCAGTCGCAGGGACCCTCCCGCCCGGGCAGGCAGGGGTCGGGCAGGGTGGGGGACTGCGCGCGTCAGGGCGGCAGGGCGGCGGAGAACGGAGGATTGCGGGGCCTTCGGCCCGAAGCGCTTCGGACTAGCCCGGGGCCTTCCCACCCCAAGTCCCTCCCGGGCTTTGGGTAGCCGAGAGGTGGGCGGGCGGGACCTGGGCGGGACAGAATGGGGCCGGAGCAGGTGAGCGTCTGGGCGGAGCAATGGGTGGGTGGGACCTGTAGGACCGTGAGTGGGCGGGGCAGAGCCTGAGAGCAGCCCTGGGTGGGCGGGGCAGAGGGCGGGGCCTCGGAAGAGCAGTGAGCGGGAAAGCGGGTGGGAAAGCGGGTGGGCAGGACAGTGAGCGGGATCTGGACGGGACAGCAGGGGCGGGGGCGGAGTGGGCAAGTCTTGGGGGCGGGACCATTTGGCAGTAGGTGGGCGGGAAAGAAGGCGGGGCTTGGGCGGGTGGGCGGTGTCTGAGTGGGCCGGTGGAGGAGACCGAGGGGCTGGGGTAGGCGGAGCAGCGGGGGCGGGGCAGAGGGCGGGGCCTTAGCGGAGCAAATGTCAGACAGGAAACCTCCATTAAATGTATTCTGTCTAGCGACTCTGTACTCTCTGGGGCATCCATGAAGCTACAGTTTTGCCTAAAATAGTTTTCTATGTCGGAAGAACAACTGGTACCTTGGTTGTGAATTCTTGGTGAGTCATCAGCAACATGCACCCAGTGTGAAACTGCGCTCAGCTGTTAGTTGCTATTTACTTCTTGTCAGCAGGGGAGAGAAATAACGAGAGTTAATTGGTGTGTGCAAGTGCCTCGCTCTGGAGAAAATATGGTCAGCCCCTTTTTAGTTCTTCAGTCTATTTTTATTTGAGCATCAGAGAAGGAAACCTAAGAAATGCTTTTCTACCGTCAAATGGGATAAAAATTTCACATTATGTAGAGAGATTGGTTGCATATCATCCAGAGATGGCAGATATTCCTTATCTCCCCCCCACTCCGTAGTAAAGGACCCCTCGATGGTGCTCTGGGCCAGAGGCCGCTGCACAGTGCGGCACACACACCAACTGTGTGGCATGAGCTCTGCGCCTCAGGGGCCAAACAGGTAACAGGTGACTGGCAGTTCCACCATTAAACAGATACTATGGGGCCCATGAATTCCAGGCCTACACACATATCCAAGGGACACGAAAACATACATCCACATAGACACTTGGACACCAATGTTCAAAGCAGCTCTATTCTCTGAGCCAAAAGATGGAAACAACCCAAATGTCCATCAACAAATTAATAAATAGATAAGCAAAATGAGGTCCATCCATACAATGTAATATTATTTGGCTTTAAAAGGGTAGGGAACTCTGACATCTACTACAACATAGGTGAACAGTAAATACATCTTAGTGAAATAATCCAGACACAAAAGAGTGAATATTGTGTGATTCTATCTGTATGAGGTCCCCAGAGCAGTTGTGTTCACAGACAGAAAGCAGAACAGTGGTTTCCAGGGGTTGGGGGGGATGGAGAGTTAGTATTATTTTATTTTATTTTAAATGTTTATGTTTGGGAGAGAGAGACAGTGTGGGTGGGGGAGGGATAGAGAGAGAGGGAGACACAGAATCCGAAGAAGCCTCCAGGCTCTGAGCTGTCAGCACAGAGCCAGACGGTTGGTTCAAACCTACAAACAGTGAGATCATGACCTGAGCCAAAGTCAGACATTTAACTAACTGAGCCACCCAGGGGCCCCTATTTTATTTTAGAGAGAGAATGAGAGAGCAGGGGAGAGGTGGGGAGAGGGGGAGAGAGAGAGAAGCAGGCTCCATACTGTCAGCACAGGCCTCGATCCCATGATCCTGGGATCATGACCTGAGCCAAAATAAATCACAAATCAGATGGTCAACAGACTGAGCCACACAGGTGCCCCTCAGGAGGGAGTTAGTGTTTAACAGGGACAGAGTTTCAGCTTGAGGACAATGAACATGCTCCGCAGACGGGTAGTGGAGATGACTGCACAACAATGCCACTGAACTGTATATTGAAGTGGGTGAAATGGTAGAGTTTATGGTGTATATATTTTACTACAACTTGAAAATAAAAACAGAACAAAACCAGGGCTGCGTCGGTGTACCGACCGGCTCCAGCTGTAGGCAGGGCCTCCGGCCCTCATGGTTTCTCCGGGCCCTCCTTTCCTCAGTGTAGAGGGACACCAACCCCCACCTGTCAGGGTCGTCATGAGGTTAACGTGGGCACCACAGGCATCCCAGGACTCTCACCATCGGCCTACACCACTTTGGACCCCTGCTCCTGGCCCCAGGTGCAGCGTGGGAAGACTCTCCGCTCCCCTGGCATCACGCCTCACCTGCACTTACCATTGAATGTCACGGAGGAAACTGAGATCAGTCACAATCAGCCAGAAGGTGTTCATGGGAGCTTCCGGAGGAGACCGCCTGTTCTAGTCTCAGGGCCAGGGGTTGCCATGTGCAACGCTGGAGACATTTTTAGGGGTTACAACTGCGCGAGGAATGCACTGGCATCTAACAGATAGGGGCCGTCAGCATCCAGCATTGCACAGAACAACCCACCACAGAGCAGTCCCTTGAGGCTGGTTCACATACCCTGCTCTAGACCTGAGAGCATCCAACAACCGGGGAAAGGCAAGCTGAGGGATAGGTGGGCACGAACCTCCCAGTCCGGCTCTCCAGTGGGCAGAACTCCACACTCCAGAACTCATTCTCACTCTGGGTGGGTCCAGGGCCCCTCACCGCCATGGACGCATTTGTGGACTGAACATGTCCCTGCCAAAAAGCCATATATTGAAGCCCTAAATCCCAATGTGATAACACATGGACATGGGGCCCTTGGAAGGTACTTAGAGCTAGTTAAGACATTCAGAGTGGGGCCCTTGCGATGGGATTAGTGCCCTTAAAAGAGAGACACCAGTAAGCTCGCTTTCTCTCTCGCTCTGGCTCTGGCTCCCCACTGTGTGAGGAGGGAGTAGAGAGGCAGCTGTGTGCAAGGCTGGAAGAGGGTCTCACCAGTAACCAAAACAGCTGGCACCTTAGTCAGGACTGCTAGCCTGCGGAACGGTGCAAAGCAGATACCTGCTTGTTTGAGCCCCCAGCTTAGGGCACTTTGTCATAGCAGCCCAAGCAGATGAAGACAGGCCCCTTCTGCTGGCCAGTGGCCCTGATAGGGGCTTCTCCATGTTGTGTGTGTTTGTGAAATCTGCACCTGCTGCCTGTGCAAAGGGAGTACATTTTTCAGTTGCTGTGCCTTTCCTGGGGCTGGGGATCGTTAGCCCAACGTGGGGAGACGATAAGTGTGCAAGCAGGCCATTTCAACTAGATGGGATGCACAGGAGTGCGTGCAGACCCCACTCTGCCCAGCACAGGGTGCACTGCCAGGCCCAACCACATCTCAAGGTAGGAGCCCTGAGGGTCGTCAGGTGGGGACCTTGATTATGCATATTCAGATACATTCTAAGCTGAATGGATACAGGGTTGCCAAACATGACAAATCTTCCCTGTGGGTTGCTGACCAGAGTCCCCTACTACAGTTGATTGGTCCCGGGGTAGGCATGGATTGATTCCCACCAGCGCCAATCCCTACGTGGGAGTTCTGGGATGGGATAGGATTTGAGAGCAATTCAGGCCAATCTCTCCCCAGAGCCCATTACTCCCTAGATGGTGAGAGAAGTCTGGGGACTGCAGGGTTCCTACCTTGTCCTATCCTCCAGCACCCGCACAGACACGCTCACATAGCACCTGTAAACGCACCGACACACGTGCATAGACACTTGCGCGCACACGCACACAAGCGGAGGCACAGAGATGCACATCAAGAAGCACGGAGGCACGTGCACTCACGCACTGCAAGACAAAGGCGATGCTCTGGAGGAGCAGTGGGGACCACGGCGAGCCCGTGCTCACCTGGGACGGGGGCCTTTGACACAAGGCGACCGGCCTTGGCCTCCAGGCGCACGTCCGAAAACGCAACTCGCCCTTGTGGCTCCCCGACCCGGCCCAGCGACTTCTCCAGGTGGGTAGCAGGGCTTGGAAGCCTCAGCAGCAGGGGAGCCCCCTCCTGAGCCCAGCACCGCCCTCCCGGCTCCAAGGGCGTGCGAGACCCGGCTCCGCCCCCTGCCTCTCGCCCCTGGCTCCGCCCCATCCCTCCTCGGGGTCTCATTGGCTGTGGCCGTAACAATCTTGCCCTCAGCCCTGCCCCTGCCCCGCCCATCAGTCAGCTTCGGCCGCGAAGACCTCCTCCACCCAGGAGGGGCGGGTGGACGTCGGCCTGGAGGCGGAGACGAAAGAGAGATGGACGGGCAGCCCAGCCGATGATCGCGCGCAGCCCCCCTAGCAACTGCGCCTCGCCAATGACGGGGCATGGCGGGCGGGGCGGGGCGGGGCTGCGCGCTGTCAGCTGCGGGGGCCGCGGACCCGCGGCGATCTGCGGACGGCGGGGCCCGCTAGGCGCCTCGGTGCCCGGCCGCCGCCTCTGCGCCGTCCCGCGGGCCGGGCATGGGCGCCGGCGGCGGCGCCGGCACGATGAGCACCTTGGGCAGCCCGGTCCGCGCCTACGACTTCCTGCTCAAGTTCTTGCTGGTGGGCGACAGCGACGTGGGCAAAGGCGAGATCCTAGCGAGCCTGCAGGATGGCGCGGCCGAGTCCCCGTACGGCCACCCGGCGGGTGAGCGCGGGGCCAGAACGCGGGGAGCAGAGCGGCGGAGCGAACGAGGAACCAGTAGAGACAATGGGGGGCCGAGGGAGACCGCAGCGAGCCTAGAGGAGCGGGGCCACGGGAGTGCGCAGGGCCCGGGGAAACGAGCGGCAGGCCAGGGGGGCAAGCGGGACCGAGTGGAGCGGGTCTGGGGAGCGCGCGGCGGGCGGGGGAAGCCGGTCCCAGGCACCAGAGTAGCGCACCGTGGAACTGGGGGCGCAGAGCCAGGGACCGCGAGCGCGGCTGACGGGGCGCAGACCGGAGAGCGGGGAGCTCGAAGGGCCGGAGATTGGGGATCGCGGGGCTCACCTCCCGCCTCTCTGCCTGAGTCGGGCGCGCGCTACTCGGGCCGCCCTGGCTACACCCCCGTTTCCGCACGTGGGGACACAGCGCGTCCTCCATAGGCTCATCAAGGTCTGCTTCCCTGCGGGAGCTGACGGCTGGGCTGCCCGCTGGGGTCCCTTCGACCCGGGATGTCCGCGAGGCGGAAGGGAGCGGACCACGCAAGTGGGGTTTGGGGAGGAGGTCGGCTGGGCTGCTGTGAGTGGGCCGATCCGCGAGGCCGCAGGTGCGTGCGCGTTTGGAAAGGATGCGTGGGGGTTATGGAACAGGCGGGAGGGGTTGGGGAGTGGGATCAGAGCGCAGCGGGCGGAGGCTCCCAGGTGGCTCTGAGCGTGGGTGGGGTGGAAGCCGAGCGGAAGCGGGAGCACTAGTCCGAAGGCTTCTCCAGGGTTCCTGGAGAGTCTGAGGGGCTCCTGGCCCTGGCGAACAGGTCCAGGAGTGCAAGAAACCCAGTGACCCTCCATCCGAGGAAGGGAAGCACCGATGCAAAGGATGCAAAATGAAGGAGAGTGGGTTCCAGGCCGAGGGGAGGTTAGGACTCAGAGCTAAGGATAGTGGGCGGGAGGATTCCCAAAGTTTGAGTGAGGTTTGAGGGCCCGCAGCCCCCAAGGCGGGAGACATTAGGCAGGAAAGCGAGGCAGGGGAGAGGAGAGCAAAGTGAAGTGGGCAGAAACCTGGGCGGGGAGGCGGGAGAGCCAAGGCCTTCACCCAGGCAGGCTGCTCTTATGGCACAGGTTGGGGGGCTGTGACGGGCACGTGCCTGCCATCACCTTTCGGCTGTCATTTCAGGGGCAGAAGGCACACTTGAAACTCGCACCTGGCTGCTGGGGGTCTTGCCCGTCTCTGTCTTGGGCTTGCAGCCTGGCCCTCCGGGAACAGAGGAGGCCAGCCCAGGGAGTGGAGTCTTGATGTTCACGCCAGCCTAGGTTCGCTTCCCGCCCTGACCATGCAGGACAGAACTGAGAAGACAGCGCACAGGAGGAAGTCCTGGGTCCAGAGGGCCTTACAGGAGATAAACTTGACTTGAGGCAAAACGGGCAGGGGACGCAGGGCAAAGGTTGTGGTAGGGCACAAGGTGGGCTTCGGGGTGGCCTGGGGCAGGCCTGTGAGGTTGCAGGGGTGGGGGTGGGGAGAAAGTGCGGGAGAGATGAGGGTGGTTTTGGAGAACCATGGACTCTTCCTCAAGCCGCCAGTGTGAGAGTCACCCCAGGGCCTTGTGAAAATGCACTTTCGGCCTCTGATTCCAGAGCTGTGTTATCCACGGTGATGCCATCAGCCACGTGTCATTTTAAATTTAGAGTAGTTAAAATGAATTACAATGAAAGGCTCATATTAGCCACGTTTCACGTGCTCAGCAGGACACTTGGCGAGTGACAGAAGTGGCAGGGCCCTGCAGGGCGGCACAGCTCTGGGGCCTAAGCTTGTGGAGGGTAGAGGGTCTTGTCCGTTCCTGCACTGTGGGTCCCCAGGGCCTGGGGCGCAGTGAATGGAGGGGCGCAGGAGCGGTGCGCGGCTCCTTTAAGTCTGTGTGCCTGGGGGGGACAGCTGCGGTTCTGAGCTCTGCCGTGGGTGAGCGATGTGGGGGACACAGCAGGAATGCGGATAGAAGTCGCTTCTGGTTGATTTGAACAGCGGCTCGGGCTGCTCTGCAGCATTACTTTCTGTCGCATGCCCCACTGAGGACTTGTGAAAGCTACTAGTTGACGCTTTCTCCGAAAGGTTTTTCCTCAACACAAAGGAGAGGGTTAAGGTTAAGAAGACACTTTCCCCCAAATTGCAAGGAGTTGGTATCATCACATTATTATTATTAGAGACGCGTGTCATTCTGCGTCAGCTCTCGGGGCATTGGAAGGAGAGGGCGTTTTCAGCAGCGTGTTTCCACCCCCGACCTGCGCGCAGCCTGCGCTGCTCTTACTTTGGCCGGTTTTCTGAACTGGGGCCGAGCTAGTTAGATGCTCAAGGTGCTGACCGTGAGTCTTCACCACCACTGTGTCTGTGAGTTCTTTATTTTCCTGTCCCTCTAATTTCATTTTTCAGGAAGGGCTCCTATTTCTCGAGAGCTTTCCTGTTAGAGCAGGTCTGTTGTCTTTGTCTGTCAACAGTGTCTCCCTCAGGTGAGAACAGATCCTCAGGTTGCGCTCTCTTTCCTGCCACAGTTTGGAGTCATTGTTCCGCTGCCCTGTGGCGGGTGTGCTGTGCCGGAGCCTGAGGTCAGCTGGGTCCCCTGCCCCGGCGCCCCGCATGGGGGAGGGCTTTTCTTCATGAACTCCTGATACACTGTGTACTCTTTGAATTTGCACTTTTTTTTTTAAATTTCAGGGTGATTCCCCTGATGTCCCTGAAACATCTCCTATTACATTGATTGGTGTTTCTGCTTCGGGGACACCAGTTGTGTTGGTTTCCTTATTGGCTGCTGAGCAAATCGCTGCAAACTGAGAGCATAAAACACCGATTTCCCATCTGACAGTCCTGGGGGGCTTAGTGTCCCCGTGCTAACGTCCGGGTGTCAGAAGGGCCTGCGTCCTTTCTGGAGGTGCCAGTGCTGAGTCTGTTGGCTTGCCTTTTCCAGCTTCTAGAACCCTCTGCACTCTCTGGCTCCAAGTCCCTTCCTCACCTTCAGTGCGGCTGCCTCTCTCTCTCTCTCTCTCTCTCTCTCTCTCTCTCTCTCTCTCTCACAGCACCACACCAGCCTAACTCCGCCTTCCTCTTCTGCTTTTAAGACCCCCGATGATGGTGCTGGGCTCATTTGATAATCCAGGATACTCTCTGTATTTTAAGGTCACCTGATTAGCAAACCTAATTCCTTCCAGAGCCTTGATGTCCCTTTCCATGTAACCTAACAGAGTCACATATTCTGAGCATCAGAGCGTGGGTACCTTTGTGGGGGGCATTCTTCTGCCTGCTGGACCCGTTATCCTAATGTTGTGTCATGTTTACTTGCCTTCCCCATCCGTTCACTTCAGATTTCTTTGATCTTTCTATCTGTTCTTCTGAATTTCTGTGAGCATCTCAAGCCTTTCCTATTTGTTGGTAATTTTTACTTTAGTAAACCGTTTCTAGCTGTTTCTTTTTTTTATTATTTCAGTGATAATGCTTTGATCTGCAATTTTTTCCTTACTTTCACAATTTTAATTTAAACTTAAAAATTCTTCTTTAAATAGGAGCGCGCCTGGGTGGCTCTGTGGGCTGAGCATCCCGCTACTGATCTCAGCTCGGGTCGTGACCTCACGGTTCATGAGATCAGGCCTGCGTTGGGCTCTGCACTGACGGTGTGGAGCCTGCTTGGGATTCTCTCTCTCTCTGCCCCTCCCCTGCTTGCATTCTCTCTCTCCCAAGATATAAACATTAAAAAAATCTCTTATTTTACCAACTTAATGCTTTTGTTAAATTGTTCTTTTGCATGAAGTGACTAGGAGGAATCTCCTGTTCCTTGGGATATGTTTCCTTTTAGGTTGGGTTCTTTGGGTCTTTCTCTTTCCTTTTATAACTTTTTGTCGAAGTGTGATATACACATGGGCGAGCTGAGGGGCCCACCTCTTTCTTTTGGGCCTACTGGCCCTGGAGCCTCCTTTGGATCTGGAGGGTCAGTACCTCGTTCAGCCTCTTCTCCCAGGCAGAAGTGGCCAGAAAAAGGCCTGGACAGCCCGGCTCCAGGTGGGGAGTGAAGTCAGGGCCACGGCTGGGCCCTTCCTCCGTTCCCTGTTGACAGTGTCTCCCCGTGGCTCCAGCACGTGGTTACCTTTCCTTGGATTGCTGAGTTTCTACATTGGGAGAGGGAAGTAGACTAAACTGACACGAAATTCTAAGTCTCTTGCCTCCCATCTTCCTTCCCAGAGAGACTCACTATTTTCTGACTACTTTCTCCTGGCTGTTTCTCCAGCTTCCTTTCGCCTGCAGGAAAATCCCATCTTTCTTTGTGTTTCATTTTTGCTAACAGCTAATAGTAATCACCCCCTTGCTGAGAATCATCTCATGTGATAAATTATACTCTTAGGCCCAGAGAAAGGTAACTCTCAAGAGCCCACGGCATGAGTGAGGGCAGTGTAGATGGGGTGGCTGGCTCTGGGCCCCTCTGTGGCCCCTCTGGTTCAGAAAAGACTCAGAGAAGTGGCTTTTCTTCCCTGTGAAGACCATCAAAACGTTTTTGCTTAGTGATCCTGCCGTGGGCTTCTGCTCCTTTCTGTTTGCCTTTGACAAACACTCTGCCCGGAGGTGCACCCTCTGCGGCGCTTAGCCACTCTGCGGTTTCCCTTGGCAACCGCTTCAGGATTCGAAACACGATTCATAAAGCCATCACTCTCCACTTTGAACTGAGAGTCGAATTGTGCTTTATCCCTAGTTCTTTATGGTGTGGTTCCTGGAGGAGGAGGTCCTCGCCCACCTTGGCGCCTCCCGAGGTGCCGCCCTGAGCACACCGGACATTTCTTCGATGCGTCTGCTTTTCAAATTCTGTCATAAGGGCTTCCGTGTATTGGAAAATAATAAAACTGCATCTGTATCAGATTTTCCCTTAAAAGCCAACCCTTCAGCCCCCCCTCCCCATGTCCCGTGGCGCCTCCTCCATGCAGTGGGACTGCCCTTTTAGTCTGGCCTTTAACCCTGACCCAGGTAACCCTGACTCTGGATGGTGAACAAGGGGGGGCTCAGATCCCACTGGCTGGCCCAGGTTCCTCCTGTGCAGAGGGTCAGCTGCTAGACGGAGACCCACACGTCCCCCCCCCCCCCGCCCCACCGTGTCCTCCATCACGAGCACTGGGCACTGCAGGCTGACAGCCACATGGCTCTGCCTTGGTCCTGCGGGCCGCACCTGCGCACTCCTGGCTGGGGCTTCAGGGGCCAAGCACGCAGCAGGTGTGTCGGAAGCAGTGGAACCCATTGCTCAGATTTCCAGCCTACGGGCTCCCTTCCCAGTAAGAGGTTTTTTTTAAAATGTTTACTTGGACCTTTCTTCCCAGGGCTCTTCAGCTCAATTGGATGCAAAGATGGGATTATGTATAAGCAGAAACTGAAAAGAGCCGCAATGTCCAAGGGGTTGGGCTTAAAACATCACAGATGTAGACTTTATCAGACCCACAGACAAACCCCCAGAAAAGGCAGTCACCTCAGAAGATAGCGGCTCCTGATCACGTTATCGGGTCTACCTTCTTCTCTAGTGCGTCTTCGGCAGACTCTCGATTTCCCCTCAGGTCACGATCTCACAGTTGGTGGTATCGACCCCATATAGGGATCTGTGCTCACAGAGGAGCCTGCCTGGGATTCTCCGCCCCTCCCCGACGCCCACCCCCCCACAATCTCTCGCCCTCTCCCTCTTGCTCTCAAAATAAATAAATAGGGACGCCTGGGTGACTCAGTCGGTTGAGCATCCGGCTTCGGCTCAGATCATGATCTCACGGTTCGTGGGTCCGAGCCCGGCGTCAGACTCTGAACCCTGCGTGAGGCTCTGTGCTGACAGCTTGGAGCCTGGAGCCTTTCTTCAGATTCTGTGTCTCCCTCTCTGCCCTCCCCTGCTCACGCTGTCTCTCTCTCTCTCTCAAAAATAAATAAACCAGTAAAATTTTTTTTTTTAACAAATAAATAAACTTAAAAAGAGAAATGCCTCTCTTCAGCTTTCCTCCTTGGGGCCTCCACCAGTTTCCCCACTAGACCTGGACCGCTCTCGGCCTCGGCTCCAGCTTGTGGGAGCAGCGCCTCCTGAGGCTGGTCCCAGGCCTGCACCCCAGCCCCGGATGCCGCCAGCATGGGGGTCAGCTGCCAGAGATGCTGGAATGTGGGGGTCTGGGAGTGGGCCACTGCCTCTTTGTAAACAAAGCACCTCAGTTCCAACCTCAGGAACTGGGGATTTTACCCTCTGCGGATGCTGCCCCCAGAACCACCTTCCTCTTCTGCCTGCAGCACCCCCCCACCCCCTCGTGCGCACGCGTGTCTGTGGTTTAGCACATTTCTTCTGGTTCACGACACTTTCTTCCATCTTGTCTCCGGCCAACCGACTGAGGTTAGGTGCACACCTAGTTATAGATTTATTTTATTTTATTTTATTTTAAATGTGTATTTATTTATTTTGAGAGAGTGTGTGTGCCCACAGGGTGGGTCAGAGAGATGAGCGAGAGAATCCCAAGTAGACTCCGTGCTGACAGCACTGAGCCCACTGTGAGGCTCAATCTCACAAACCAAGAGATCATGACCTGAGCCAAAATCAAGAGTTGGATGCTCAACCGACTGAGCCACCCGGTAGCCCTGTGGCCAATAATCAGTTGCCCACCCCAAGCGGGACTCAGCTGTGTTTACTTATGGATTTGACGCATATTGTCACTTCTGACACAAATGGCATTTTGTTTGGTTGAAAAAGAAATTTACAGGGGCAGCATAGTAAATACACGCATTAAATTCTAGCGGATCCTAACACAGAAAGCAGAAAAGTATCTTAATGGGAAAATAAATTGATAAATGTGTAGAACATTAACTTCTCTCGTAGACTAAGAAAATCCATTTGTAAATAAAATCGATTTCTTCCAGTTTAGAGTGATGTGCACATTCCAGAAGGCAGACCACTGCCTGTGGGTTTAAATAGTGACATGGCTATTTGATGTCGAGAGAAGGAAGGCCAGAGGCATGAGACCAGGTGTCCATCCTTCAAGGCTAGGAACCTGCCTTGGCCCTGAGCACCCTCTTCGTGAGCCTTGGGTGGGGCGGGCAGGGGGGACACAGTGTGGGGGCACAGCAGGATGGCGTGCCCATTTCCCGGAGCTGCTGTATCAAACCACCACAGACTGTGGGGCTTAGAGCAATGGACGTTTATCTTCTCATGACTCTGAAATTGAGGAGGTGTGGGCGGGACCCCACTCCCCTGGAAGGCTGCAGGAGAAAACCCTTCCTGGAACCTCTGTGTGCAGTTTGATTGTGGGAGGGAATGGACCTTGCAGTTGACCTCTGTCTCCTCAGGGGCCAAGTGCCCTCTGGCTCTGCTCTCCCCCGACAGGTGACCACGGAGGGTGGGGGCCTGCCAGGAACGGGCCCCTGGTCCTACTGCAGGTGACACAGGGACTCTGTCTTGGGGTCATCACACTTGACCCAAAGGATGTCCCACTGGGTGAGGAAGCCTGGGGGAGACCCCGGCGCTGCCGCGGTGTCCGGGGCAGCCACAGGCTCCGAGAAAACCCGGCCGGCCCTAGAGCTCAGGGCCCAGCTAGTCATGATCTCGGCGCGGCCGCGCCAGAGCAGCGTCAGGGCTGGTCCCGCTGACCAGGCCCGCACTCTTCTCTCAGACAGGAGACTGTGGTCGCAAAGGTGTCCGGCTTGGCACCTGCCACGCCCATGGGCCGTGAGGACCTGGCCATGCGCGAGCCTAGGAGGCGGCTCTGGGCACTCTGTCCCCTGCGGAGCCACCTGACTGCCCTCCTTCCCTTAGCCCCCTTCCCAGAGATGAGGCCCCCGCCGCCGTCTGCCCCGGTACCTGCCGCCCCTGTGGGCTTGTCCGGGAAGCCGGTGTGCACGCTTCCCCATCGTGTTGGGTTGATAGCTGCCCAGCACACCCCCAGCGGGCTCCGCGCTTACTCTCCCTCTGTCCGTGGTGCCGTGCAGGTGACCCACGGTGCTGCCAGCAGGGGCCAGCCTCCTGCCTCTCTGACGTTTAGAGCCTGAGACCACGGTTAGTTATAAGGCCCCTGGCATCTTTCCGGTGAGTGGAGATGACTCCCTGTTCAGGACGGTTCATCCCAAACTGTCTTCTGGAGCGCAGACAGGCGCCCGGGTTTACTCTCCAGCTTTGGAAAGGTCACGTGGCCGGCGATGGGCATGACCAGTGATGAGGGCATATCCTTCCCCGAAGACGTCACACCGTCTCAGTTCCCGCAGCTCCACACGTAGGAGGCAGACCCAGAAGCTTGGGGCTCCTTCGTAGGACACATGCAGCCTCAGTGGGTGGGTTCGGCTGACCCAGGAACATGCTAGAACACAACACCTCTGGCTGGATGAACTGACCACGTACGTGAGCAGAGTGTCTCAGCTGGGAGGCATCGGGGGGCCTGAAGTCCACGGGACCCCAGGGGCCAGGTAGCAGCCCCTGGCTAAAGTGGCCTTTGCAGAAAGGGCGCTGAATCATCAAGAACCGTGTACTTTAATGGCACCGGTGGGTCAGTCTGTTGGGCGTCCGACTTCGGCTCAGGTCATGATTTCACGGTTCATGGGTTCAAGCCCCGTGTTGGGCTCTGTGCTGACAGCTCAGAGCCTGGAACCTGCTTTGGATTCCGTGTCTCCCTCTCTCTCTGCCCCTTCCCCAGTGATGCCCTCCCCGCCGTGTCCCACCACCACTCACTATCGCTCTTTCTCAAGATAAATAAATAAACATTTATATATATGTAAGAAACACGCAGGGCTTGAGCCCATGAGCCATGAGCTCGTGACCTGAGCCAAAACCAAGAGTCAGATGCCTAACCGACGGAGCCCCCCAGGCGCCCCAGGAACATGCTTTTCACGAAGGAGATCTGCAGAGAGATCACTCATGTTAATTGGGGTCACTGACCTCTGTGCAAACATGATGCGCACACATCGAATCCCTGTCTCAATTGTGACTCAGTTTTAGAACCACTTAGAAACCCAAGGGGGCCCACTGAGGGGCCAGTGCTGGCCTTGGCTGCGGGTCAAACTTGTCGCCGCCCAGAACCCTTCGCACTGCTTGGTTCCGTGGGGCAGCTTCCAGCGGAGGGCCCTGCTGATCCAAAGAGCCGTGTGGCTAACTCCAGGAAGGACGCACGTGCATATGTTTTCTTTGAGGTGAAGTTCACGTAATACAAAACAAACTATTTTATGTTATGTTATGTTATGTTATTTTTAAAGGTTTATTTTTGAGAGAAAGAGAGAGAGCACGTGCAAATGGGGGGGGGGGCAGAGAGCGGGGGACTGAAGGTTGGAAGCAGGCTCTGCACTGACGGCAGCAGACCTGATGTGGGGCTTGACTCACAAACCACAAGATCGTGACCTAAGCCGAAACCAAGAGTTGGACACTTAACCAACTGACCCACCCAGGCGCCCCCGAAACAAACCATTTAAAAGTGAACAATTAAGTAGCATTTAGTACATCCACAGTTTTGTGCGACCAGGACTTTCCAGCTTCAGAACATTTTCCTCGCCCCCCCAAAAGGAAGCCCCTCCCCCCAGCCTCTGGCGGTCACAGGTCTGCTTTCTGATCTTTTCCCTCAAAATTAGACACATTTCTCAAAAGTCATCTACTCAGAGATGAATGTTTGTAAGTGATATTTAACCAGTACTTACACCGGAAGAGAACTCTACGTGACGCTCACACTTAGGCCTGCTCGCTCACCAGGACAGAAAGAAGCAGGTGGTGCGTGGACCGAAATGGATCGTGGAATTATTTATGCATCGTGTGGAGCTAAAAGTGGAGTGAATGGCTTGGCATTGGATGCTTCCTTTTTTTTTAAGAAGGCTAAAATTATATCTCTTCTCTCTGTTATTCTGACTCATTCAGCGAGCATTCCAACAGGCTTTGTTCTAGAAGTTTTTGTGTGTTTTTCTTTCATTTTGATGGACAGTTTTCGAAGAATCAGCGAAGTGCAGCGAACACGAATCATCCCCGTGGGTCCTCACTCGCGTCAAAGCGGCGGCTTCCCCTGGCCCAGCGTGTGAGGCAGCACGCCAGAGTGCGGGAAGAGCAAATAGAATGAAGAAGAAAAGAGCAGACACGGAAACAGGAGATGAAAGAGAACATGGCAGGAATGAGGGGAGGGCTGTGAGGAGGGGGCCCGGCTCGGGCGGGGATTCTCCCGCGGCAGGCGCAGCTGCGCTGGGGCAAGGGAACCGCAGGCGGTCGGCACGCAGGCTGTAAGAAGCTGGGGCAAGTGTGGTCTGGCAAGTGGGAGGGGAAACTGAGGCATGGGGGAGCGTGAGCAAATCGCCGTTTGTCAGGACCAGGATTTGATCCCAGGCCGCACAGACCTCCTCCCTGGGGGACCCCTGGGGGGTTTGGCCCATCTCCACTCCCACCTGCCCCACCTGGAGAAACCGAGGCACATATCACAGAGGGAAGCAGCACTTTTTCAAGCTTTGTCTCTGGCCCCAGGCCAGCTGGCTCCTCCCTGTCCTGAAGCCACTCACAGGGGCAGAGGGAGTGGGCGCACAGCAGAGCAGAGGTGCCCGCAGAGGGGAGAGTCCAGGCGCTGGTGGAGACCGCCGGGCTGTGGGGCCCCGGGGCCCAGGGGGCGGCTTATTCAGCAGGGCTGTTGGAATGCGAACCGGAACCACCACCTGCACAGCCGTTTCGGGCCTGAGGGCTGATGATTAAATTACTACTGTGGAGCCAGAGTTCCTTGTAAGTGCTATTTACTGTTAGTGAAATTCTGAGACACAGGTCTTTGTACTTCGCTTTGGGGAAGATGTAAAACTGAATCTTTTGCAGTTTTTTCCAGGATTTGTAGGTCAGACATTCTCTGTTCCTTTCTTTCTTTCTTTTTTTTTAAATTTTTAAAAAAGTTTTATTTATTTTTGATATAGAGAGAGACAGAGCATGAGAGGGGGAGGGGCAGAGAGAGAAGGAGATACAGAACCAGAAACAGGCTCCAGGCTCTGAACGGTTAGCCCAGAGCCTGACTCAGGGCTCGAACCCACGAACGTGAGATCTGACCTGAGCCGAAGTCGGAGGCTTAGCCAACTGAGCCACCCAAGCACCCCTCTCTGTTCCTTTCTCCAGTCTCTGTGCTTTGTGGGTTTCCCAACAGACTAGACATTTTTTTTTAAATGTTTTGGGGTTTTTTTAAAACATTTATTTTTGAGAGACAAAGAGAGACAGAGCATGAGCAAGGGAGGGGGAGAGAGAGGGACACACAGAATTGGAAGCAGGCTCCAGGCTCTGAGCTGCCAGCACAGAGCCCAACGCGGGGCTCGAACCCACGAACTGTGAGATCATGACCTGAGCCGAAGTCAGACGCTTAACCGACCGAGCCACCCAGGCGCCCCAAAAAAATGTTTATTTAGTTACTTTGAGAAAGTGAGAGCGTGAACAGAGAGAGGAGGAGAAAGAACCCCAAACAGGCTCTGTGCTGTCAGCACAGAGCCTGATGTGGGACTTGAACCCACAAACTGTGAGATCATGACCTGACCTGAAATCCAGAGTCATTGTACGCTTAACTGCTGAGGCACCCAGGTGCCCCCGGACTGGACATTGATGGAAATAAAAAAGTCAGCTCCAAGCAGCTCAGACAGAGAGGAGTTTACAGGCTCATGTGACTGACGAGTTAAGGGACAGGCCTCCTCTCAGGCTTGGCTGGGTCCTGTCCTGAGCCTGTCAGGATTCTCTACTGCCTTCTCCCCGGCTGTGCTTCCGGCTGTGCTGGCTTACTTCCCAGCCAGTCTCCCACCCCGGCAGGCAGCCCCCGGCAGCCCCCAATCATGTGAATGTGATGGCCGCAAGGTGTGGCGGAGAGCCCCCCCATTGTGCACGCAGCTGGCCACCCTCCGGTGCTTTGGGACCACTGGCTTTTATATTTTGTCCATCACTGAGAGTTGTTGTCTGCAGGAGCACTGCCCCAGGAGGAGCCGTGCCGCCATGGTCAGAGCAGAAAGTCAAAAGGAGCAATCCAAAAACAGCAAAGATCATGGAAATTTAAAATGTGATGCCAGGGGTGCCTGGGTGGCTCAGTCAGTTAATCATCCGACTTCGGCTCAGGTCATGATCTTGTGGTTCAAGAGTTCAAGCCCTGCATTGGGCTCTGTGCTGACAGCTCAGAGCCTGGAACCTGCTTCAGACTCTGTGTCTCCTTCTCTCTCTGCCCCTCCCCTGCTCATGCTCTATCTCTCTCTGTCTCTCAAAAATAACTGAATGTTAAAAAATAATTTTTAATGTGATGGCAGAAATAAAAATTTCAAGGAAAGAATAACAGATACTATTGAGACCATTTTCCAAAATGTTGAGAAAGAGAGATGCAAAATAAGACACAATAAGAAACTCAGGGAGTAGGTTCAGGAGGCCCAGTGTCTTAGTAACAATACCCAGCAGGAGGAAATAACTGAATAATTTCAGAACATTTCCCAGAATCTAACAATTGCATTTCCAGATTGAAAGAGCATTTGAGTGAGTGGTCAGCATAACAAGGAAGATGCCCCAGAACGCGGCAGGAAACTGCGGAGCGCGGGGCCAGGCCTCAGCAGCAGAAGGACCAAAGTACATTTCAAAGAGTCAAACAACAGTTTGACATCTGACTTCTCAAAAGGAACTCTGGAAGGTCGACCTGGGCACTTGTGAATGAAGATAACTTCCTACCTCATTTGTGTGCCCGCCCAGCCTCAAGAAAGAGTGAGTGCTGGCTGCAGACCGTATGGACACGCAAAGTCTCAAAAACTATCTTCCACAACCCTCCTCAGGACGAAAAAAGGAGGAAGTAAACCAACAGAGGGGGAGATGCGGGATTTCGCAGTAGGAGAAAGGAGGGCCCATGAAGACAGCCATGCTCCCAGGTGGAGCTCTGGGAAGACGCCCCCAAGAACGTGAAACACCTGAAACACTAAGAGGGGGTCTAGATAACTGGAGATTTTAGGGACATGTTCGTGATAGACACAGGGAAAACTAAGCAATTTTTAACTCCAATAAAAACAAAACGTCGTACGTGAAGAACAGACACAGTATACCACATGGTCCAGCTACAGACAGTATTTACTTGGTGTAAAATTGGATACTGATCTAGCTGAAATGGCAAATAACTACCCTGGGCGGGGGGCAGTGAGAGAAATATGTGGAGTATGTCAATGCAAGAGAACCACATTTTCACCTTCCACAGCGGGAAGTTTATTAATGCCTAAACCTGAAAAGTCAGGAAGTAAGAATATAAATATGTTTAGAAATTTGGAAATACACAGCAAAAGAAATAAAAAGGTAGGTGATAGAACACTATGGTGAGGTGTGAATCAGGGCCTGTCATTTTCCACACTAAGTCTTTGGCACTTGAAATGACATACATCTATGACTGATGAAAACAAAAACCAATTGGGGTGCCTGGGTGGCTCAGTCAGTTAAGCATCCGACTTCAGCTCAGGTCATGATCTCACAGTTTGTGGGTTCGAGCCCCGCATTGGGCTCTGTGCTGACAGCTAGCTCAGAGCCTGGAGCCTGCTTCGGATTCTGTGTGTCCCTCTCTCTCTGCCCCTCTCCTGCTCCAGCTGTCTCTTTCTGTCTCTCAAAAATAAAAATAAATGTTAAAAAAAAAAAAAAAAAAAAAAACCAAATACAGTTTTAAAAACTCACCTGGTGTTTCAAGAGACCATCAGGAATGAATTCTTCTAAATTTATGAAAACTTTTTTTTATTGTGGGCCTGAAAAATCAGTACATGAGGACAGTTTGTACATCAAAGGAGCGAACCCAGCTCACGCAGCGGGTTAGTCTCCTGGAGGTTAACAGGGAAGTACCGTTCCAGGCCGTGGATGGTGAGAGCCCTTTCTCACTGTCTGGAAACGGACCTGCAAAGCTAAGGTTCTCTCTAAACTCAAAAGTAGATCCCCAAGTGTGCTTGTTTGTTGCTTCATGTAAATGGTACAAAACCTTTAGCATTCCAAGGGAAACATTAAATATTTCCAAAACCAACTTTGAAGTTGTAAGGTTTGATAGATGGAGGCAGAGGCGAGAGGAAAGACAGAGACCAAGTTATGGAGCCAAGAAGGCCTTTATTGGGATCTGCGATTCCCCGGCGAGGCTCCGCGACTCTGGAGCGGGGAGTCAGGGAAGTCGCGCCTGGTGCGGGAGAGCAGGGCGTTTTATGGGTGCAGGAGTTCTGGGTTTGAGCTCAGGTGGGCCGATAGCCAAGTAGGGACATCTTTGGACGGTGGCAGGATTCAATTGGCTGTCCACTTCGGTGGGGAGGGGGATGCTGGAATCCATGGTGAGGCGTTACAGTTTGAGACAGTCCAGATGGAGAGTGGGGGTCGTCGGTCCCTGGCGGTGCCTGGAACTATTCTCTGACCCGCAATAAAATGGCCGCTGGTGCTTTTCAAACGGCGCGGGTCATCCCAGGTCTGCAGGTGGGGGTTGTCAGTGCTCACAGCTCTCCACGGCAGTGTGGCCGCTCAGCCGCCTTCCCGTGGCAACTCTTACAGAAGTCGCTTGCTCTCTCTCTCTCTCTCTCTTTTTTAATTTTTTTAAATGTTTTATTTATTTTTGATACAGAGAGAGACAGAGCATGAGAGGGGGAGGGGCAGAGAGAAGGAGACACAGAACTGGAAGCAGGCTCCAGGCTCTGAGCTAGCTGTCAGCACAGAGCCCGACGCGGGGCTCGAACCCACGAACGTGAGATCTGACCTGAGCCAAAGTCAGAGGCTTAACCAACTGAGCCACCCAGGCGCCCCTCTCTCTCTCTCTCTCTGTGTTTATATATGTTTAATTATATATGTGTATATTCTTATTTATTGTGTGATTATACATTCTATTATACATGTATATGTTCTATTTAATATAGGTATGTGCGTATATTCTTTGTGTGTGTGTGTGTGTGTGTGTATTCTCTTTATTGTGCGCGTGTATGTCTCACACTATACCTGCCTAGTGCTGACGGCTGCAAAAGAAAGAATGTAGGCATTTGAAGTTGCCTTCCAGAGAGTTTAGTGGGGTTTTAAAGGGCTGCGAAGAGGCCCTTGGTGGGTCACTCCAAAGAGTAATTTCACAGAGCCTGAAGCTACTGACCTATGCAGTTTCTGGACTATCTATACTCTGCCCTAAAACCTTGGGCATGTGTCCACAGCATGGGAAGCAAATCTGTTGTCGCCTCTGCCGTGTGTACTGAATTGCCCTCAGCCTGCCCTAAAGACAGGAGGGTTTATGGATATGATGTTCTTTTTCTCGGGGCTTGTTTCTAGGGGGAGGAGTCGCCGAGTCTGAGCCGATCTGTCAGGGGCGCACAGCAAGCTGCTTGGCAAGGCCTTCTCCAGCACTGCGTTTGAGGAGCTTGCTCTCTGGGCTTTGGGTGCTGGGCTTTTTCTTTCAGGGGAGAGCGGTCAAGAGTTCACACCTGTTCCAGGACGTTCTCAGGTTGAGGCCTGATGAAGTTTTGAGGTGATGGTGGGGTTCAGTGCTGCTGCCAAGAAACGTTTTGAAGACGTTTTTGGTGCAAAAGGTGATTTTCTTAAAGCACAGGGCTTGTGGGCAGAAAGAGCCGCACTGGGTTGTGAAGAGTGACTTCTATTCCACGGGCTGGAGAAAGTAAAGTCAAGAAGAAGTTTTTTGAAGGGATTTTCAAATGCTAAAGACTCACAGATTACTGGAGACCTAGCTCAGGTGGTTTTTCCCTCTAGCAAAACATTCACATTAAGACCAGGCTGCACTTTAGGCTATTGTTGGGATACCTTTTTTTTAATAAACTGATTGAGAGTCTCATCTGTTTAACCATTTGGGTTCTGTTGTCGTCCTGTGTTTGGGTGGCCGGGAGTGTCCCAGAGTAAGT
Organism: Mungos mungo; assembly: GCA_004023785.1. Taxonomy (NCBI): domain Eukaryota; kingdom Metazoa; phylum Chordata; class Mammalia; order Carnivora; family Herpestidae; genus Mungos; species Mungos mungo. Next base: position 224,388 of record PISW01002617.1, on the reverse strand, counting down.
ATGCATCGCACCCTGGGGGCGGGCCGCTTGTACTTTGCCCTCGGCCTGCCTTGTGCCCCCTCATCCAGGCCGGCTAGGGCTCCTCTTTCTCCTGCCTGCCCCCCTGTAGAGCGCCTTCCCCTGTAGATTTATGGCTCTTAATCCAGTTTTCCTTATCAAGACGTCCGAAGTCTGGCCACATCCTAGAACGTTTTCAGAGCTGGTCTTCTCGAGGTTTGTGCACTTTGAGAAAGGTCCCTGAAGAAGTAGAAAAACCAAATAAATCAAGCAGCACAACGCCTGCTGGGGTGGGGCTGCTGAGCAGTCCGGACTCTTGTGATCATAGATCGTGCTGCCTCTGTGTTCTGGAAGGAGGACTCCTCTCCGGCTCTCAGTGGTACCTACGGAAGCTGCGTCTCTCCCCGCTCGGGTCTAGCGTGCCTTCTTGCCCCCAGGCCTGGCGGAACTATTCCGGCGACCTGCTCTGTGAAGGAGAAAATTGGTTTCTGGTAGAATGGGGAGGAATCGTTTTCTTTTTATTATTTATCTATTTATTTATTTTTACTTTTTTTTTTTGAGATAGAGTGAGACAGAGCATGAGCGAGGAGGGGCAGAGAGAGAAGGAGATCCAGAATCCGAGCAGGTTCCAGGCTCCGAGCGGTCAGCACAGAGCCCAAAGTGGGGCTCAAACCCACGAACCGTGGGATCATGACCTGAACCAGAGTTGGATGCTTAACCGACTGAGCCACTCAGGCGCCCCATTTCTCTTTTTAAAAAATGTTTATTGCTTCCTGATTTTAGGGGAAAAAATATATGCCCATTGAAGAAACTTGAAAATAGGGAAAGGCTGGGGTAAAAAAGGCAAAAAACAACCCAGATTCCACCACCCAGAAATGTCTAGAGACCACATGGGGCTGGTCCTCACGGTTGTCCCACACCGGGTACACACGCGCACACAGAGGTGTTTTCTCTTTACATAGCTGAGATAATGCTTCCTATCTCATTGCGTTTGCTATCCGTTTTTTCTTAGTGTGATAATTCAGGGAGGCGCTCTCCACGTTTTGCCTGGGAGTTGAGCTCAGGTGGAGCCGTCCCAGGGCAGGGGATGGGGGGAGGGAGGGTCCCAGGGTCCCAGAGACGGGGAGAGCCACGGGCTGCGCAGAGGCTGAAGTCCAAGCCCATGTCGGCTGGCTGCCGCTGCCTTCCCCTGCTGTGCTGGGACGGTCTTGGGGCCGAGGCAGCTGGTGCCCAGCGAGGAGGGGGAGGGGGAGGGGGAGGAGGGGGAGGGCTGGTAGGCAGGGGCCAAATGAGTCCGGCAAGACCCAAAGCGGGGTCCGGTCCACCTGCCTGAAAAACTGTGTACCTGCCCAGGTGAGAAGTCCTTTCTCTCCCCGGGAGAGCTCTCTTCGCCGGTGCCCTTTCCTTGGGGAGTGACCGTGAGGAAGGGCTTTGAGGCCAGCAGCACTTACACTGCCCCCTCCTCCTCCCACAGGCATTGACTACAAGACCACCACCATCCTGCTGGACGGCCGGCGGGTGAAGCTACAGCTCTGGTGAGTGGTCCCCCCCCCCCCCCCGCCATGCTCTGGAGGGAGGACGCACCAGGGCCGCCTGTGAGCAGACCCAGCGGCTCTGTGGGTTCCTGGGAGTCTGTCCAGGACGTGGCCTTGCTGAAACCTGCTTCCGCCTCTGCCTCCCCAGGGCCCGGAGGGGCCCTTGAGTGCGATGGAGACAGACCTGTGGCAGGTGTGGAGAGGCTGGGAGGCAAGAGGCCCCCCCCTCCCAGGCCTGGTCCAGGTCTCTTTCTCGGTGCCCCCCCCCCCCCCCCCCCCCCGCAGCCTGGGCTCTGAGGTTCGGGTCATAAACTCCTGCCTCTGCCCTTTTAGCTTCAGGTGGGGTGCGGGTGGGGGAACTGGGGTTTCCTGCTTTGACCATTCCCTGGGGTGCCCACCTCCCTGTGTGACTTGCCTAACTCTTGTCCCTGGTCCCTGTGTCATCCCTTCCTGACCACCTGCTGGTCCTCTTCCTGCCCCCACCCCCACCGCCCCCCTCTGAGACCTGGAAGTGTCTCCTACTGTCCTCACTCCCCCTTCCCGGGAGCAGTCAGCCCCCAAGTCCAGCCAGGAGCCTCTCTACATTGTCCCTTTAGCACCCTGTCCCTTCCCACCACTACCCCACGAAGTCTGGGTTGTGGGCAAGGCCCCGCCCCGCCAGCAGCCTGTGTGTCTGAGCTGAGCCGCTGTGGGTCAGTGAGGCTCAGGCGCCCTGCTCTTACCTGCTGTGCTCAGAGGTCTGACGGGGCCTCTCACGCACCCTCCGCACAGGCCTGTGCAGCTGCAGGGCCCAGGGCCTATCCTGCCCCGTCCCTCTCCTCCGCAGAGACCGTCCAGGGCCCCACTCTCAGCCCTGACTTGCCTGGACGCCGAAGGTGCTCCGTGTCTCTTGCTAAGCACCCACTCGACGTCTCTCCTGATTCCGTTCTTCATCGGGGTGGCCCAGCTTAGTAAATGCCTTCATGTCCCCGCCAGGCCCCTGGGCTATCTGCGGCACCCCCAATCCAGGGGGCAGCCTCATTTCATGATAGCCACCCATCCCCCATGCGGAGCCGGCGACTCAACTCCCAAGGTTGCTCTCCTCCCGCGTCTCCTCGCCCCCAGACTTGTAGCCACCCCATCTGCCGGCAAGGTCTAAACTCTGTAGGGGCTGATCCGGGAGTCCTCCACCAATTTGCTCTCAGTACATGAGGTGCTCCTCCTATGTCTTTGGCCATGGCCAGCACCTGTGGCCGTTCTGAAGCCCAGGCCCCGCTCTCCTTCGTGGCGCTGCCTCATTTAGGACTCAGAAGGCAGGGGCGGCTCACCACCTGTGGGTGACAGAAACAGAGAAAAGTCATGCTGGGTCTCACTGTTTGTTGTAAGGACGTCGGGCAGGGGAGGCCTGTCCTCCGCCCTCGTGTCGATGTGGGCGTGCTGACTGCACGCGCAGATGAGCGTTGTCGCATATAAGATGCAGGGAATCAGCGCCCGCGGGTCCCCAGGGCCGCTGCCAGGAGAACAGGCTGCTGGAATCCATCCGAGGGAGCGTAACTGTTCTCTACCCTGATCTGTGGCGCCAGAGCTCCGTTCCAGGGTTCAGCACCCTCCGCGGCAGTTCCTCGCATCGATAAACTTAGGGATGTATCTGCAGTGAGGCGGACACTGACTGACCGTTGTAAGATATGTTCGCTGTGGCTCCCACGTTCAAAACCCTGTTGTCAGGAAGAAGCAGTGATTTCTTCTCACTGGCCTTCAACGTCTTTTCCAGGGATACATCCGGGCAGGGAAGATTTTGTACCATATTCCGCTCCTACTCTCGGGGCGCACAGGTAACACCCCCTGAGCCAGGAAGTCAGACTGACTGACAATGACATTCGGAATGTTCTTTAATGGACCTGGACGATAAGGCAGTTAAGCTCATATATGAATTGATGCAAGAATCTGAAAGTGTAAAAAAAAAATAAGAGTCTGAAAGTGTGCCAAGGAATGTTTGGTGGCTTGCCGACCATCCGTATCAGGGGTGTGTGTGTGCATGTGTCATGTGTGCACGCACGTGTGCACGGGAGCTCTGTGTGGCCGCGGGTGTGTATCTGTGTGTGTGTGTACATACGCATGCGTGTGGGCTTTGAGTGTGCACGTCTGTACGTGTGCACCTCTATTCATGTGACTGTGTGTCCGTGCATGTGTCGGACACCGCTCTGTCCAGGTGGGTGGGCTCTGCCCCTGGGAAGGTGGTGCTCGCTGAGTCCCGCCACGCTCCGTGTCCCTGGAGCAGCGCGTGGATGTGGGGACTTGAGTGCTCGTTCCCAACTCACCTTGACATTTGAGTGTATTAATGAGTTCATGAAGCATCATTATAAATAAATAAATATTTAACTACTGCATTTTGTAGATAAATAAAGACACTGTGTTTTCTGTTAAAATTAGTAAAGTGGTCATTTTGCTGGTTGTGAGCCTGTGATGAGTCGCCTGCACACTGGCCAGTGTGGCCCAGAGCCCCGCCCGCCTCTGTCCTGTACGGTGAGCCTGGTGCCTCTCCCCGCAGGGTGTGATCCTGGTCTACGACATCGCCAACCGCTGGTCCTTTGATGGCATCGACCGGTGGATTAAGGAGATAGATGAGGTAGGGAGGCTGTGCCCGGGCACCAGCCGAGCGGCCCGAGGGCCAGGGCTCGAGGCTGCTGAGTCCCCGCCCAGAACAGGGCCAGGCCCTGGCCTGGAGCCCCGCCACGCCCAGGAGCCGGGCCGAGCGCTGCCTGCTGGTGCGTTGACCCGGCCGACTGCCGACGTGGACGCGGGCTGGCCAGCCCCACGCTCGTGGTGCCAGTTTTCCGCGGCTGCTGAAGCACACTGTCCTAAACAACAGAAATGTGTTCTCCCGCGTTGTGGAGGCCAGGAGTCCAAACTCCGGGGTCGTCGGGGCCGGGCTCCCCGCTGCAGCCTCCGGAGGAGGATGCTTCCTGCCTCTCCCAGCTCCGGGCGGCTGCCGACACCCCTGCCCCGTGGTCCCGTGACTCTGCCACCATGTGGCTTTTCCTGCGTGTCCTGGGTCCTCTCGGCCCATCCCAGTGACCTCGCCTTAACTAATTACATCTGCAAACACCCTTTTCCAGCAAGGACACATTCTGAGGCTCTGGGTGGACATGAATTTTGGGAGGAGGTCATCCACCTTGCACACCAGTCGTGCCAGCAACAAAGGTTTGCACAAGTGACCCCTGTTCCTAGCCTTTCTCTCCCCCTCAGCATGCCCCTGGTGTTCCTAAAATCCTGGTGGGAAACCGCCTGCACCTGGCCTTCAAGCGACAAGTCCCCACGGAGCAAGCGCAGGCCTACGCGGAGCGCCTGGGCGTCACCTTCTTCGAGGTCAGCCCTCTGTGTAACTTCAACATCACCGAGTCCTTCACGGAGCTGGCCCGGACCGTGCTGCTGCGACACGGGATGGACCGGCTCTGGAGGCCGAGCAAGGGTAGGCCCGCACTAGGCCGTCCTCCGGCCCCCAGCCCCCGGCCCGCCTCCCAGGGCCCACCTCCAGCCGCCACCATTCCTGGGGAGTAAATGGTTATTTTGAGAGAAATCACTCTGAGCAGTTTTGTCGGAAAGTTCACGAGAGGCATTTCTGAAGTGTGTGGGCGGAGGCGACGGCATTTCATGGCCACGAGCTGTGTGGCGAGCGGCCGGCACCTCCGCAGGCGGAGCCGAGCCCCTGAGGACGCCAGACTTTGCTTGCACCCTCCCCCCTCAACCCTGCCCCCCCCCCCCCCCCCCCCCCCCCCCCCCCCCCCCCCCGTGGTTCAGGGGAGAGCACATCCCCTTAGGGATGATCTGCTTTCAGGTCATCCTGTTTGCAAAGGGGGGAGCTTGAGACGCGTGCGTAGTGTTGTCGACACGGCAGGGCTGAAACTGGGACACGTTCAGATTCTTCAGTGCTAATACGTCCAAAGACCTGTGCTCTTTTCTTCTAAACATTTTTTTAGTTTCTTTATTTTGAGAGAGAGCGAGAGAGACAGAGAGTGTGCACAGCACAAACGGGGAAGGGGCAGAAAGGAGAGAGAGAATCCCAAGCAGGCTCCGAGCTATCAGTGCAGAGCCCAATGTGGGGCCCGATCCCACAATCCGTGAGATCATGACCTGAGCGGAGATCAAGAGTCCGACGCTTGACCGTGCCTCCAGGTGTCCCAAGGCTCTTTTTCATCTGCTTTGCCGTGACAGGTCTCCGTCACAGCTTTCCGCTGAGTACCCCGTGCACATAGTACTGTTAAAGACAAAAATACAAAATCTGTAGTCCTTGCACAGGGTCAACTGAACAAACTACGGATCTTCTGAATTGGGGATTGTCCCCCTCGGCCCTGCTGCCAGTCGGGTGGGGCTGTTTGCTCTGGGGGGGCGTTCCGTGCTCTGTGCCCCTGCCCCCCCACCCCCGGCCGTGGAGACCACACGCGTGCTGGGGAGTCAAAGCCACCCCCAGTTAAGAACCACTGAGCAGAAAGAGCAACCCTGGGCCTCCCCCTTCAGGGATTGCGGTGGGGCGGGGCCCCCTGGGAATGCCCCTCCTCAGCAGGTCCCCAAGAGCCCCGTCCCACCGGGCAGAGAGCCCGACTCACACGAGGGGCGGTGTAGACGATATTGGGGCACAGCATTGGCTCCTCAGGCGCTCTCTTGACCGTGTCCTTCCTTGTACAGCTGGTCACACGTCCTGCTAAGGGCAGCTGTGCCGTCAGGAAGGAGGGCATCCCTGATGCCCGTGGTCTCTCACACCAAACCGGGGTGGTGTGAGTGCCATCGTCTCCCCCTAGGTCTGCCCACCTCTTGGACCTGGATGGAAAGACGGCCGGGGCTCCGGTCCAAGGTCACTAAAGTGTGGCCACCGGTCTCTGGCCCTGCCCACTGCTGCGTGTGGGCCGAGGGTTCGTTCGGCCCCAACATCCCCGGGGGGGAAGGGGGTCCATCCGTGTCATCGCTGAACCCGGTTTCCCTTCCTCTCCTCTCCCAAGTGCTGACCCTGCAGGACCTCTGCTGCCGAGCTGTGGTGTCCTGCACGCCCGTGCACCTGGTCGACAAGCTCCCGCTGCCCATGGCCTTGAGGAGCCACCTCAAGTCCTTCTCGATGGCCAGCGGCCTGAATGCCAGGATGATGCATGGCCGCTCCTACTCGCTCGCCGCCAGCTCCACGCACAAGAGGAGCAGCCTGCGCAAGGCCAGGGCCGCCCGCCCCCCGCAGAGCCCGCCGCGGCGCTGCCCCCGCACCAGCTGCAAGGTCTCCTGAGGGGCGCGGCCCCCACCGCCCTCCGCAGCCTGACTTCGATGTTGCCACGTGGATGTGCATGAAGCTCGTGTCTTAGACGTGTGTTTATAACGGGGGTCAGCTCTCTGCTCAGCTCTGGTGACGGGGCGCGCGGGGTCACCGATGGCGCGGCCTGCACAGCCTTCCCTGGCAGAGCTGCTTTTATGAGAACGTGACATGTGGGTCACGAGTGTGAATTCCAGGGACCGGAAGGCAACGGGAGAGAGAAATTAGCTTCGACCTCACGAGGGGGCCTGTTTGTGAACCTCCTCTTCACGCCGGGGCGCCAGGCGAGACGCGAGGTGGAGAACGAGTGTGCACGTCCGCGCCGTCCAGCTTGGTCCCACCCGGATTTGATAACATTTTTGCTATGCGATTTACCATGTTTTGGGATTAATAAGTGATTTATACGCATATTTTTCTGTAAATCTACATTTTTTTGTACAAGATGTCCCACAGGTTACGAAGCTAAGGGAAGAGATGCCGCAGATGTCTCTAGCTGTGCCGGAAGCCACGACATAGGGACAGCAGACCCAGATCGGGAAGGGACGCGTCCCTCAGAGCCGTTTCGGAAAGGAACGACGTGGACACTACCATTTAAGGACATGTTTCTTGACAATAAAATGTATACTCATTTCTTGGTAGGTTTGTCAGCTGGTTCTAATTTTGTGTGTTCACGTAGCCCTTACTTCGTTTGCTTTGTCCCCAGAAGTCGGCGCCTGGACGGGGCACCGGCAGCACGGCTCTGCTCCCGAGCCGGGGCACGCGTTGGAGAAGCTTCCTTTCCCTGGAAGGACGTGTAGAGGCAGGAAGTGGGACGTCTCAGGCACCTGGGTGGCCCAGTGGGCTAAGTGTCCGACTCTTGATTTTGACTCAGGCCACGATCCCAGGGTCATGGCCTCTGTGCTGAGCATGGAGCCTGCCTGGGATTCTCTCTCTCTGTGCCGCCCCCGGCTGTGCTCTCTCTCTAAAAAAAGTGGAAAGTATTAAGGAGAGGCCCTCAAGTGTGTGCCTGCCTGGTAAAAGCAGAGAGGTGCTCTTGAATCCCTCTGGGACGTCGTCTGCCCCGCCCCCGCCACAGAGGAGGTCCTAATCACTGATCACAAGTGACGCGTGCAGGACCTGTGGGCCGTGCAGAGGCCCCGGGCAGGGTCTCGCCTTCCTGGGCTGTACCTGCTGCACATCTCTCTGCAGCTGCTGGAGGCTACAATGAGGAATTTTTATCTTTTATTTTATTTTATTTTTTAAGTTTATTTATTTTAAGAGAGACAGTGCAGTGGGGGAGGAGGAGAGAGGGAGGGAGATAGAGAATCCCGCGCAGGCCCCGCACAATCAGCACGGAGCCTGCTGTGGGGCTCGAGCTCACGAACCCGTGAGATCATGACCTGAACCAAAATCAAGCATTGGACAATTAACCTACTCTGCCACCAGGCATTCCACAATGAGGGATTTTTATTTTTTTATTGTAAAAAAAATGCTTTTGTTAAGTTGATATATTTATTTAGAGGCAGAGTGTGAGTTGGGGGAGGAGCAGAGAGAGAAGGAGAAAGAGAAAATCCCAAGAGGCTCCACACTGTTCAGCCTGACGTGGGGCTTAAACTCTCAAAACCATGAGATCATAACCGGAGCTGAAATCAAGAGTCAGATGCTCAACCCACTGAGCCCCCCAGGTGCCCCACAATGAGGAATTTTTCAAAAGTAACTAGAAATGAGAAAACACCCAATTGCTCTCAATTTCTGTAAATGATTTACAGATGTTCAGAAATTTAGGGACCCTAGAATCGGAAGCAACATCTCTATTTGGAGATGCCACTGAGAGTAGTGACCCTGGCCATCGCTGGTCACTGAAAGCCAAGAGCCGGGCTGGGGGTCGTGCAGCCCCCAGAGCACGACAGGACACATGTCCTCAGGGGAGGGGGCTAGTGGACAGCAGGTAAACCCGCAGGGGCTGCCGGGGAGGACGTCCTGCTGGGGCCACCGCACCTTCTCTCTGCCGGGCAGTGGGTGGAGAGGGAAGGGCTGACCCACTGACCAGGAGCACAGGGACGGCCGGGGACCCAGGCCGTCATGGCCGAGGTGGGGCGTCTCCTCCCCACGCTGGCTGCCAGGAGGGATGTAAGAGGTCCAAGCTGAATGAAGCCCGTCTCCCCTTTGAAGAGGAGGCTCCTTGAAAACCAAAGTTGCGTGTCCCTGAGGCAGCGGGAGGCGGCGGGAAGCTGGAATGTGTCCCCTGGTGGCAGGGTCACGCCAGGCCAAACAGGGCTCTTTTCCCTTCCATTTAATTGAAGCACTCCTTAGGATTACCACAGATGTTCTAGAAGGAATATAACCAAGGTCCCAAAGCCTCTGTGACCCCGAGCTCTTCCAAGGGGTTTCGCTGCCCAGGAGGACAAAGGACACCGGGAGCTCCCAGAAGCTGGCAGAGGCAGGAAGGGGCCCCCGAGCCCCTGCAGGGGCGCCCACACCTGGGTCTCAGCCTTGTCCCGGAACTGACGGAGGGCAAATCCCTGCTGCGCGAAGCCCCCCGCCCCCGCCTCCCTGTCTTGGCACACCGCATTATGGTGGCCCCAGGACACGCACACAAGTGACACTTCACAGCGAAAGTGCTGGATCAAATCAAAGTGGCATTTCTATGAAGGAGAAACAAATAAACTGAGATATAGAATGTATCATCAGTAAAGCATGCATGTTTTGGTGGGAATATGCCAAAAATATAATCAAATATAAACTGAACCCTAGAAAAACTGCTCCCAAATAGTGTCATTTTCTCCCATGGCCCCATTGCTGACAAAATCCACCCAAAGTGTAAGCAGGAATGTCAAATATGCCCCAGATGTTTGTAATTCTCTTTTTAGTATCTAGATTCAAAATACATTACATACAATCATGTCTTCAATTGCCCTGTGAAAATGATCACAACGCAGCCTAATTTCCTAGACAGGGACTCTCGACTTCGGTGAGGAACTATCCAGAAATACTGAATGTGAAAAAAAAAAATGTCAATTACAGGCCTGACAACATTGGCTGAGGAAACAGACGGAGACGCGTCCTTTGCTGGAGGACCACTTCATTAAACAGGTGTGGGTTCAAGGAGCAGCACCGAAGCTGCCTGCACCAGGGGAGCCAGGGAGGCGGTGCGGCGGCCACAGGGTCAGGTGCAGGGGGCCCCAGCCGGGAGGGCAGGGGTCCAGCGGGCTGGGCCCCCATGCTCAGTCTGTTCCCCCCACCCCAGCAATGTATGTGTTCCCGGGGTCTTACTTTCTCCCCAGGTCCCAGCCTCTTCTGAAAGTGTTCTCACCGTGCCGAGCTGCTGAATGCAGTTGGCCAGAGTAATGGGGACAAGCTGAGCAGAGTCTCAGGACCGGGTGGCTGGGGGCCCGTCTGCCCGCCAGTGGGCAGACAGGTCAGCTTCGCGTAAGCAGGCTGGCATCTGCCTGATGCGGTCCCCTACTCTGGTGTGAGGGTCTGGAGTACCCTGTGCAGAGGCTGAGCTGTATCCCGGGCTGGCCCTGCCTCCCCTCGCCTCTGACCCTCCTTCCCCAACCTGCCTGAACCTGGCGTTGGGGTCTGGCCCCTGTGCTTTTGCTTTGATAGGATATTTGTGTTTGTGCTTTCTTTCTTTCTTTTTTTAATTAATGTTTTTTAAAATTATTATTTATTTTTGAGAGAGAGAGAGAGAGACAGACAGACAGCATGAACAGGGGAGGGTCAGAGAGAGAGGGAGACACAGCATCTGAAGACAGGCTCCAGGCTCTGAGCTGTCAGCACAGAGCCCGATGCGGGGCTTGAACCCACGAACCGTGAGATCATGACCTGAGCTGAAGCCGGACACTTAACCGACTGAGACACCCACATGCCCCTGTGCCCACTTTCTTCAAATCTTTGGATTCTCACACACTTTTCTTCACAAAAACGGCTGGCTCCTGACAATCAAAGTTTTGGTTTTTCATACTACTGTCCCTTCCCTGCATCGGTCTGGAACTCGGGTGGAATATTGCTTCCTTCCCTGTTTTCCCATGATAACAATTGGGGGAGGCCTCTGATTCTTTGTGGAGAGGAAGACAAAGGCAAAAAGCAAGAGTCCCAAAGGCCACCCAGCCCCAAAGCAGCAGCTGTTGCTCCAGCCTTCACCCCTCCTACGCGAGGCTGCCCGGAGGTGCTGGCAGTGTCTGGAGCCAAAGACCCCCAGGAATGTGCTGACTCTGCAAGGAGGGAGCCCTCCAACCGCCTTCAGCCTTCACCACAGGGTGCCGGAGGGGACTTAGCCCAGGACTTGTGCCCGGTGATTAGTGGCATTGGAGGGAACCCCTTGGTTCTGTGTTGGGTGTTCCCAGGGAGCCGTGGTGATTCTGAAAAGGCTGTTTTAGTAATTTTCATCTAGAAGGTGGCAGAACAAGGGCAAGGTTAACATGATCATCAGCAAGCAGGACGGGCTGTCTGGTGTCTGGCTGTCTCGGACACTGCCCCTTTCTGGGCTGTTGTGTGGCCCTTACCTCCCTCCTGCCCCCGTCCTGCCCCCGGTGTCATGTCCCCGGGCTGTGGGTGCCAGTGTCTCTGGTACCCTTTCCCGTGCCCTCTGAAGTGGCGGGAAGACAGAAACTGTCTCTGCCTGGTAGAGGCTCACTTCCTACTTCTGCGGGGGGCGGGGGGCAGGGGGCGCCTCGAAGCTCAAATTCCATCAGTGTGCTGTGCGCTCTGAGTCCTTGCTCTGGAATTTCATCATTGCTTCATAGTCCGCTTCAGAAATGGGGACGATTGGTGGTGGCTTTTTTTTTTTGAAGGCTATCTCTAATCATTTTATTAGTAAAATATATCACGAAATAACTTTAAAAATGTTTAATGTTTATTATTTTTTAAATGTTTATCCGTTTATTTTTATTTTTTATTTTTAAAATGTTTTTAAATTTATTTTTGAAAGACAGAGACAGTGTGAGCAGGGGAGAGGCAGAGAGAGAGGGAGATACAGAATCTGAAGCAGGGGATCGAACTTATGAACCGTGAGATCATGACCTGACCCAAAGCCGGACACAATCAACTGGGCCACCCAGGTGCCCCTATTTATCCATTTTTGAGAGAGAGAAAGACAGAGTGTGAGTAGGGAAGGGGCAGAGAGAGAGGGGGAGACAGAATCTGAAGCAGGCTCCAGGCTTTGAGCTGTCAGCACAGAGCCTGACGTGGGGGCATAATCCCACAAACTGCAAGATTGTGACCTGAGTCAAAGTCAGCCACTCAAACACTAAGCCACCAGGTGCCCCAAATGTTTATTTAGCTTTTTTTTTAAGTTTTTTTAAAATTTATTTTTTATTTTTTTAATGTTTTTTTATTTTATTTTTGAGAGACAGAGAGAAACAGTGCAAGCAGGGGAGGGTCAGAGAGAGAGGGAGACACAGAATCTGAAATAGGCTCCAGGCTCTGAGCTAGCTGTCAGCACAGAGCCTGACACGGGGCTCGAACCCACGAACTGTGAGATCATGACCTGAGCCGAAGTTGGACACTCAACCCACTGAGCCACCCAGGCGCCCCTTATTTAGCTTTGAGAGAGAGGAGAGAGAGAGAGAGAGAGAGAGAGAGAGAGAGAGAGAGAGAGAGAGAGAGAGAGAGAGAGAGAGATTGAGCGCACACACGAGTGGGGGAGGGGCAGAGCGAGAGGGAGACACAGAATCCAAAGCAGACTCCCCGCTCTGAGCTGTCAGCACAGAGCCTGATGTGGGGCTCAAATTCATGAACTGAGAGATCATGACCTGAGCCGAAGTTGGATGCTTAACTGACTGAGCCACCCAGGCGTCCCCATTTATTTTTAAAGTGAACGCTAGCCCCAACTCGGGGCTCGAACTCACGACTCCAAGATCAAGAGCTGCACGTGCTACCAGCTGAGCCACCCAGGTGCCATCATAAAAACCTTACCTTGAAAGCCCCCTGCATGTTGTAATAGTTTCCTATTGCTGTTGTGTTTGGCTGTCTATGCCAGCCATAATCAGCCAGGATAGTTCCTTCTGGAAGCTGTAGGAGAGAGTCAGTTCCATGGCTCTTCCAGCTTCTAGAAGCTGTCAACATTCCCTGGCTCCTGGCTGCACTCCAATGTCTGTCTCCACATCGACACTCCTGCGACGTCCCCTTAAAATGTGATTACAGTTAGGGCCCACCTGGACCATCCACAATGACCTCCTATCTGAAGGCCCTGCAAGATCTCTTCTGCTGCGTAAGTGACAGATTCACAGGTGGCAGGATCAGGGTGTGGACAGCCAACCTGTCCCTGACCATGGCCGATCACTGTCTTGCCCCTCGTCGGCAGGCTGCTCAGTTTGCTGTTTTAAGCTCCGTGTAAGCGGTTTTACCCCACAGGTGTGCTCCTGCAACTTGTTTTTCGTGCTCAACACAAAGGGCTTTGTGCCACGGCGAGGTGCCCGTGCTACCAGCTGTCTCTTGTGTGCGGACGGATGGCATGTGCTTGTTTCTCCACAGCTGGCTAACCTCCAACTTCGCACAGTATTTCCACCTTTTTTTTTTTTAACCCTTTAAGAACCCATAATAGATGCAGACCCCTCCCAGAGTACTCCCTCCCCAGTGGAGACCCTTCTTGGCTCACAGGGACATGCGGAGTATTCCGAGGTTCTGAGAAGCATTTCTCTCTGTGGCCTGTGTTGTTAAAACGTTAGATGTAATCTTCCCTTTAACACATGGAGAGCCCAGGCTCTCCATCCCGGCTCAAACCCCAGTCTGTGACCCAGAGGTGAGAAGTGCCCTCCCCCCACTTAGGAGGGGGGAGTCAGTCAGTGAGGGTCCCAGCATTCATTTCGGTCCATGTCTCCCATCTTCCGCCTGAAGATCTGTGTGCTGCCAACGGGCTGATTCTCTAGGGCTGCCTAGACAGAGGGCAGAGGGCTCCAACAAGAAGGCATGCCTTTAAGGCACATCTTAAATCCCGGGTGATCTCATCTTGGGATCGTTAATCACATCTGCATAGAGTCTTTCTCCAAATGGGACAATCACAGGTTTTGAGTCGACATGCCCTTGGGAACCACGATTCAATCCATTCTGGGGGGTGGGGCAGCTCTGAGATTCTGGGGCGCCTACACCAGCACCTTCAGCCTACTGCTGTCTTCACAGGACTTGAGTGAAATATGAACTGAGGGGGCCCCAGACCAAGGGAAGTGCTGGGCCTCTCACTTCCCGGAGTACCCACTTGGTGACCACAGGTGCCTGTGTGCAGAGGTAACAACCCAGACACCCTAGGGCAAGAGCCTCCTAGAGCAGCATTCTTTCTGAGTTTGTGGGCTGCAGTGAGAAGCCCCAGATTTGTGATTAGATCCTGGCCCCCGTCTCAAACCACAGGCACCAGCCTGAGTGGCCTCCACATATGGGAACTGAGTTATTCGATTCTGCCAGCATGGCATGTGTGGGCAAATTCAGACCCCAAGGCCACAAGGAGGAAAGGTTGCTGCCCTGTAGGATGGGTCAGCAACCCCATGGGAGATGGACAGGGGGAGGGCCAGGAAGGGGTGCTGCCTGGACCACTGCTGTCCAGCTGCAAGGGGAAAACAGGACAGGGGGTGGTGAGAGAGTGACCGGAGGACTCTCTGAGGAGGGGGTCCTAGGGCTGCGCCTCTTGCCTCCACAGCCACTCATGTTGGGGTGGAACCACAGCCCAGCTGCTTTGTGCCAGGAAACCCAGACTTTGTCCCTTGAGGGGTTGGGCTGTGTGCCTGGGGGGGGGTCTGTGTGTCCTGGAAGGAGAGTTGTGTGTCCTGTGTGTCCTGTGAGGGCTGTGTGTCCTCAGATGGGGGTGGGTTCCGGGAGGGGGGCTGTGTCCTGCGGGGGTCCGTGTGTCCCAGGAGGGGAAGCTGTGTGTCCAGGGAGGCTGTGTGTCCCTGGGAGTGAGGCTCTGTGTTCTGTGGAAGTTTGTATGGGGGTGTGTGTCTATACTTCCATATACTTCCACTTCTCACTTCCATCCATTTTGCAATTTTTGTGTACACGTAAAAAACGTATACTGCATTATTTTTACCTACTCATCTTTTCAATCAATTAAAAATAAAAAGTCTCTTACGCTTATTTTATACGATTCCTGTGGGGTGGGGCTCTGGCTATATTTGGGGCTGTGGGCCCTGACTGCTCCAGACCCGCGAGGGGCGCGGGTGCCTCTTTGAATCGTCCCGCCCGCCTGGGTGGGTTGCCCTCGGATCTCTGAGCAGGTACGGGGTTCGCCACCCCGGAACCCGCCCCGCCCTCTGCCGCCAAGGCCCCGCCCCTGCCGCCCAGGCTCCGCCCCCAACCGAAGGCCCACCTCCCTCCGCTCAGGCCCCGCCCCCGACGGGCCTCCGCCCCCTCGCACGTGACGCTCTCGGTGCTCCCTCAAAGCCCTGGCCAGGACCAGGTGGATGCGCTCGGCGCTCCGCGGCTCCCTGGCTGCGCGCGCACGCACGTCCGCTCCTCGCTTCCGGCGCGGTGGCCTCCGGCGGGCAGACCGGACCCCGGCGCCCGGCCTCCTTTAGGGCATGCGGCGCTGAGGCGCGGCGGACCCTTCGCGGCGGCGCCATGAACCTCCTGCCGTGTAACCCCCACGGCAACGGGCTGCTCTACGCCGGCTTCAACCAGGACCACGGTAAGGGCGCCCCTGCGCGCGCTCGGGCCCCGACCCGGCCTCTTCTGGAGTCCCCCGACCGGGCCCCTCCCCCGATACTCCCCCTCCAGGCCCAACCGGTCTTCCCCGAACACCTGCCAGTTCGGCTGGTTCCCACCCCGGACGATCCTCACCCGGTCTGACCCCTCCCCCGACACCCTCCCCCAACGCTGCTCGCGGGGCCGGGCCCCTAACCGGACGCCCCCCGACCCCACCCGGTCCCCTCCCCAGGGCGGCCCCCCCGCCGCCGCTCCCACTCCGGGCGGGGGAGGGGCGGTGTGGGCCGAGGTCGGGGCGGGTCCCTCGCCTCCGGATTTTCGTGGAGCCCCGGGGCGGCGGCCGCACCCTCTGGGTCTGTGTTCCGCGCCCCCCCGGGCTCCCACCGCGTATATTGGGGTCTGCTTCGAAATTCCGCTTTCCCCCGGACTCATTTAGGGTCTCCGGCGCGCGAGCTGTGGTGGGCTTGAAAACACTCCGTTTCCTTTTCCGGAGCGTGCTTGGACTTTTCTGGACGCTTCGCGCGGGCCTAGGGACCTCGCTGGGTGGAGGTCTCCCCTCGCCCTTCCGGTTGGTTTTGTTGAGAAAGTCCGTGAACTACCCCAGCGGTTTCTTGTTGCGTGAAATCAAAGGACTCGAAGGACTTGATTGTCGACTGTGCCTTTGGGGGACCCCCCCCCGCATATTTTTGACTCCAGCTGAGGCCTCAGGGTGGTTCCAGCCACCCCTGCAGCCGCGTCCGGGAAGGCCCGCGGGGGGCGCACTCGGGTCCGCCGAGCGCCTCCGCTGCAGGTTCGCTGGTTTTGTCCCCGAGAAGACCCGGGTGACGGCTGCCGCCCGAGAACAGACTTCCGAGGGCTTTTGCGTGCTGGCTTTGGAAGTTTTCTCTCGGAGGGGAAGCCGGGAAGTGCTTCAGGGTCCCGCGTTTGTGAAACGCGCCTTAAACCGACGGCGCCGTGGCTGCCCCGCTGCGGCTGGCTTGTGTGCGCCTTGTGCCCCTGCCCTGCTGGGCGCTGCCGGGTGGGGCAGACCTGTCCGCAGGTGGCGATTGTGGGGTCACAGGTGGAAGGGGGGGGTCCTCGTTGCGCGGGCGCACGGAGAGTTTGCTGCCGGGGGGCGCGGCTTGGAGGGGCGGCAGGTGCGCGCGGGCGGGGGGCGCTGGGGAGCGCGGCGCGCTTCGGGCCGAGCGCCGGTTGAGGTCGGTCGGCGCCGCGCGGATTGTGGAAGGACGTGTTCGTGACGGAGGAGGCGGGAGTTTGCGGCCAGATGTTGGGCGTTGGGCAATTACGTGGCCGAACGTTTAGGGGTTTGATTTCCAGAGGAGGCGGAAGGGTTTTTAAAGTCCTTGGTGACCTCTGAGAGCTCTTTCCCGAATTAACACCGGAACAGCAATTCTTCGAAAAATGTTTTCAGTGGAAAGAGTTGGTATCTGGTACCGAGGGAGGGAGAGGTAACTATAAAAACTTGTGTGATGTCTGTTGTGTTTACAGATGCAAAAAAGCTGGGCGACTTTTAAGTTATTTCGTGCTGGAGAACCGTTCCTCGTACCTGCCTTGTTGCTGGCTGAGGGGTCTTTGTGCTGTTTCAGCACAGTGATTGAGACTCCTGAGATACCAATTATTTAAGAACCCAGTGAAGTTGATAGTATTTTTATAAAGGTTTCATCAAAGTTTTTTCTTAACACATTTATTTGTTTTTGAGAGAGAGAGAGAGAGAGGATCCTAAGCCGGCTCTGCAGTGAGAGAGCGGGGCGCGATGCGGGGGTGGAATCCAGAGAATCATCAGATCATAAACTGAGCCAAACACGTTTCTTAGCTAACTGAGCACCCAGGTGCCCCAAAGGTTGTTTTTTAAAATACAATTGTGGTTCTTAAAAGAGTCTATTTCTGTTGTCTGAAAAATACCCGTTTGTAAACCCAGGTCATCTCATTGTAACAATTTGTAAGTAAAGTTAGTATTTTTGGAGAAAAAATGTCTTTCCATTTAAGCTTCTGGTTACATTTGGGTTAATTCTCTGTAATATAAATTTATGCCGGATGGTTGAGTTTATTACATTTTGTTTTTACTTACACTGACTTTTCATTTTTGCATAGATTAAAAAAATTTTTTTGTTTATTTTTGAGAGACAATGTGAGCAGGGGAGGGGCAGAGAGAGAGAGAGGGAGACACAGAATCTGAAGCAGGCTCCAAGCTCTGAGCTGTCAGCACAGAGTCCAACACAGGGCTCAGACTCACAAACCCCAAGAGCATGACCTGAGCTGAAGTCAGACACTTAACCGACTGAGCCACCCAGGTGCCCCAAGCATTTTATTTTAAATATATTCTTAATGTTTATTTTGAGAGAGTGTGTGCACGTGCATAAGTGGGCGAGGGTCAGGGAGAGAGAGAAGGTGAGGATACCAAGCCGGCTGGGTACTGCCAGTTCAGAGCTTGGCGTGGGGCTGGATCTCAGGAACTGAGAGATCCTGATCTGAACCAAAATCAGGAGTCGGTTATCCAACTGATTGAGCCACCCACGTGCCCCTAGCATTTTAATTCAAGTTAATTTATTTTGAGAGAATGTGTGTGAATGCAAGTAGGGGAGGGGCAGAAGGAGGGAGAATCCCAAGCAGACTCTGAGATGTCAGCACAGAACCCTACTTAGGCTTGAACCCAGGATGATGACCTGAGCTGAAACCAAGAGTCTGACACGTAACTGACTGATCCATCCAGGCATTTACAAATTTTTATTTAGCATTTTAAACTCTCATTGCAACTTTTGGCTTAGAAATCATTGGTTGGTTGTTTTTTTTTTTAATTTTCTTACATGAAATATAGCTGACACACAGTATTACATTCATTTCAGGTGTACAAGAAATCATTTTTAAAAGGGCTTTCATAATTTTAAATGTTCAGACTTTATCTTCTAAAGTTAATTTGGAATATTGTCTTCAAGGCTCTTTAATGTTGAGATGTACACTTCTTTAAGTTGCCGCCTATTTTGGAGCACGAACAGCACCTGCTTATCCTGCCCGCACGGACCGAGGCCTGAGGCCATGGACTCCTTGACCTCCTTCACTGTAGTTACAGGAAATAGGGGCGTCCTTGCTCGGAGGCTGTAGGCAAGTGCTCCGTGCAGGCACGGCAGGGGCGCTGCAGGTGTGGTGCCCGGACCACTGCAGTGGAGGGACTGTCACAATAAAGTGAGTCAGGTGGATATTTTGAGTTCCCAGTGCTTCTAAAAGTTATATTTACACCATGTTGTAGTCTGTTAAACGTGCAGTAGCATTAGATCTTTAAAAAACCCGCTGTACGTGCCTTAATTAAAAAATATTCATTGCTAAAAAAAATACTAGCCATCATCTGAGTTTTAGTGATTTATAATCACTGGTCACAGATCACCATACAAATATAATGGAGAAGTTCAGAATATTGCTAGAATTAGCAGGATGTGAGACAGAGACCTGAGCGAGCACCTGCTGTGGAAGAATGGTGCTGATAGACCTGCTTGAGGCAGGGTTGCCACAGATCTTCGGTTAGTAAGAAACGCAGCATCTGTGAAGCAGAAGGAAAGCAGGCGTGCCTGCGTGTGCGATGCCCGTCTGTGGTCCCAATGCTCTGGCTCTGCACCACCAGGTGCGCACCAAGGGTGTGTGGGGTCCCCAGCTGTTTGGCTGGTGGTTCCTGTGGGAAAAAGGACTATTAAGACAGCAAGAATAGGGGCGCCCGGGGGGCTCAGTCGGTTGGGCATCCGGCTTCAGCTCAGATCATGATCTCACAGTTCGTGGGTTCGAACCCCGCGTCGGGCTCTGTGCTGACAGCTCGGAGCCTGGAGCCTGATTTGGATTCTGTCTCCCTCTCTCTCTCTGACCCTCCCCTGGTCGTGCTGTCTCTCTCTGTCTCTCAGAAATAAATAAATGAACAGGAAAAAAAATTTTTTTTTAAAGCAAGAATAATGCCTATCCTCCTCAGAGAGTGGTTTCCAACTTTTGGTGTTTGTAATGCTTTTCCTTCTTTTTATTGAGGTATTCGAAACTTAAGAAAAGTGCACACATTCTAAGTCTTTAGGCTGATGAGTTTTTCAAACTGAACCCAGCACCTAGGTTAAGAAACTGAACCTGTCTGGTCATCTGTCTGTGTTCCTTCCAAGCCGCTGCCTCAGTCTAACTTCCAGCCATTTAGATTAGTTTTGCTTGTCTCTGTACATACTTCTTGTTCCTGATTTTTTATTTTATTTTTATTTTTTTTTAAATGTTTTATTTATTTTTGATACAGAGAGAGACAGAGCATGAGAAGGGGAGGGGCAGAGAGAGAAGGAGACACAGAACCAGAAGCAGGCTCCAGGCTCTGAGCTAGCAGGCAGCACAGAGCCTGACACGGGGCTCGAACCCACAAATGTGAGATCTGACCTGAGCCGAAGTTGGAGGCTTAACCGACTGAGCCACTCAGGCGCCCCCTGATTTTTTAAAAGCATTTTTTAAAATGTTTATTTTTGAGAGAGAGTGAGAGTGCAAGTGGGGAAGGGGAGAGAGAGAGAGGGAGAGGAGACACAGAACCCGAAGCAGGCTCCGGCTCTGAGCAGTCAGCACAGAGCTTGACGCAGGGCTCGAACCCACCAATTGTGAGACTGTGGCCTGGGGCAAAGTCGGATGCCTAAGCCGCTGAGCCTCTGGGACGCCCCTTATTCTTGATTTTTTTTTTTTATTCAACATGATGTTGTGGGAGATTTTCCACATCGCTGAGTATCGTTATAGATCATTCTCATTGTGTTTGTGTGGATGATTCATAATTAGTTCATTCCGTCTGTCACTGAGGGGGGCATGTAGGTCTGTTACCAGTTTTTGGCTGTTAACGATGCGTGACCACTCCAGTGCCTGCCTTTGGTGAGCACACGTTACCATTTCTGCGAGGTCTCCACGCCGAGGAGGGACGCTGCCAGCTGAGTGCGCCGTCCGCCAGCTGGGGACCCCCCACGGAGAGCCTCTCCGTCCGCAGACTTGGTGTTTGCTGCATTAACAACCTGGCGTGTGACCTGGAGGCAGTGGCCCTGGTCACTCAACGTGATCTCGACAGGGTTTTACGGGTTTGGCTTGTGTGCAGGTGGGAGGAGGTCACGGGAGACCTCAGGCCACCTTCTGGAAGGCCACACTGTAGCAGCCCTTTCATCCCCTGCCCCAGCCTGGAGTGCCTCGCTTGCTGGGGCTCCTGCCTGCAGCTGTCCTCCAGGAGCAGGGGCTTGTCTGCCAGAGCTCCGAGGAAAGGCTGCTTTCTCTGGATCCCCTTGCTTTTGCCCGTTCAGCCCCCGGGCCCTTAGCAAAGACCCGACAGATGTTTAACCAACCAGTCTTTCTCACATTTTAGGATGCTTTGCATGTGGGATGGAAAACGGATTCCGAGTGTATAACACTGATCCACTAAAAGAAAAAGAGAAACAAGGTAAGGATAACCGACATTTCATGCTTTCTCCGTTTTTCTAACCTTCATAGATCCTACCTTTTCCCTCCTTCAGCCCGGACGGGGCACTCCTCTTTTTTCTTTGAGCTGCTTCTGGTGCCCAGCTCTTCGGGGCCGGGATCCAGTGGGTGTGGCCTGACTGATTTCTCCAGTGGACGTGAACTTTGAACCTTCGTGTGTCTTGGCCCTGTCCTCAGTTCTGGCTGTCCCGGAAGGGCACCGTGTGGTCGACGCAGGCCATTTTCACTCATCCTGTTCAATGTAAAATTGGAGGGAGCTTTCGCGATGGTTTAATTTAGCACATGGGAGACCTAACTCTTGATAAATAACCACTTAGGAAATATTATCTATGCCAATAAATTATAGTTGCTTCTCGTTGTTTCAGTGTCTTAAATTATGTTTTTGTGGAATACAAGTTTCAGAAGGTTCTCAAGTGGACTTAGCTAGAATATGGACTTCTATTGGTAATATTAAAATAATGGTGGTCTTTTTGCCATTTGACAGGAAAAAAATGTTAAGTTTTACAGGTAGAATTTTTTTCAGTCCCCCCCACCCCCAGTGTATTTTTCTTAATCCTTCGGTGTCTCCTGGTCTTTACTTGCTGGGAGAATCGCGCACTGCCAACAGATGGAAACATCTTGGACAAATCATAAAAAGAACCATTTTTTCCCCTTTGCAGTTGTGGTTTTGGTTTTTATTCAGTGCAAAAGCTAGATTTTTGTAAATGCTAGAACTGTGTCTTATTTGTAAGAGGAACTGTGTCCTGGTGCTCCACTAAATAGCCCCCTTCCATTTTTACAACTAATAACCCAACATCAACGATTTTCAGAATTTAAAAAAAATTTTTTTTAATGTTTATTATTTTTCTGAGAGCGAGCGAGCATGCATGGGAGGGGCAGAGAGAGGGAGACAGAGAATCCGAAGCAGGCTCCCGGCTCTGAGCTGTCAGCGCAGAGACAGACCGTGAGATCATGACCTGAGCTGAAGTTGGACGCTTAACCAGCTGAGCCCCGCCAGGCCCCCCAAAGGTTTTCAGAAACCCTTCTGGCAAGGGAATCACTTTGTCAAGTGCAGTCTTTGTACAACAACCCTGACATGTAAAACAGTGGTGCTTTGTATCTAGGAGTTTATGCGTGGAGCTCTCTGACTCCCATTTGTTAGAGAAAGACAGTGTAGCTGGTAGGTAGGGGCTTAGATGCTGGACCCTCGTTGAAGTGCAGTCCGGCTCTGCCCGTTACTAGGCAGCTGGTGACCTTGGGCACGTGCCTCACCTTCTCCTGTCTTCACTTTTCTTTGCATGAAATGAAGGTGGTAACTGTCTACCTTCCAAGGTTATCGTGAAGATCACAGATTTAGAATAGTTAAGACGCACAAATTAGTGCCTCGCACACACATTTGGGTCTGCGTAAGCTTGTGCTCTCATGATCTCTCAGTCCAGCGGTAGGGTGCTCTTAGAGAATGAGTCCATCGTGAGCCGCGGGCGTCTCCTGTCAGTTTTCTGAGTCTCTAACTTTTACTTACTTTGGTGCCTAGTGAATTAAGACCACCCTCCTTTATATGGATATATAGTTACAAAGTACTCTGAAACAGTTTGACTTGCAGATTTCAGGATACTTTTTACTTAAAGTGACTCAGAAACTTGGAGTTCCAGACTTTGTTTCAAAGTTGGGTCATTCATTAGTAGTATATTCACAACTGTTTCATAATTGGTGAAATGTGCGTAGGATTTCTTCAAGTAGGTAGTCAGAAGCACCTGGCCTGCCGCATCCCGGGGGGGCTTGTGGGGCCTCGCCCACGGCGGGGTCTCGCTGCTCCGCCGAGCTGTCTGGGACAGGGCGACGCTGTGCTTTTTGATGGTCCATCTTCTTTATTTACCTTTAGTGTTTGCTTATTTTGAGAGAGAGTGCGAGCATGAGGGAGGGGCAGAGAGAGAGGATGAGAGAGAAGCCCAAGCCCTCTCCGCACTGTCAGCCCAGGCTGACGCTGGGCTCGAACTCATGAACTGTGAGATCATATGACCTGAGCCGAAATCAAGAGTCTGATACTTCACCGACTAAGCCACTAGGTGCCCCTTGAGGGTGTATTTTAATAAAGCCACCCCTGTACACCTGCAGGTTGGTCTGCTGTTACTTTTCTGGCCACTTAACAACTCAGCAGAAAACAGGCTGGACGCGTTCCTGTTTTATCTCGGTGGTTTCCTTTCCTCACTGAGGGGAAGGAAGTGTGCCTGCATTCCAGCGGTCACCCCGGGTCGGGGCTGTCCGCCTTGCTGTCTCCAGTGTGACTGTGGCACCGAGTAGGTGAGATTCGACCGGAGTGCCCACTGCCGGCAGGGACTGGGGGCTTGCTTCCCCCTCCCTCCCAGGCGCAGTGGGTGCCGCGCCTCACAGCCGGGGTGGGTCTGCAGTGCCTCTCCATTCCAGGAAGGCCGCGGAGCCCCGGGGAGGGCTGCCTGCTGTGGGGTCCGAGTGTATGCTAGAAAGAAGGTTCAAGAATGATGGATTTGGATAAAATATGATACCCGGTGATTATGGAGACATGAGAAGTACTAGTAAACAGTTGCCTGCACCGTTCATTTGGAAACACAACTCTTGCGAAGTGCAGAAGCGATTGAAACTTGTACAGCCCGTGCCCCGTGAGCTTGCGCAGTCTGTGAGGTGGGCAGAGGGCTCGGGTTTTCCTGTCTGCAGTGCTCCCCACTCTTCTCTCCGTGTGACAGTGCGGGGAAGTAGAGAGGAGACAGCGACCTAGAAAGAGCACCACGTGACTGACGTGGCGTGCCGGTGAGGCTGCTTGTGCTAGAGCCCGCGGGGCGGTGGTCGGGTGCCTTCCGGTGTCCAGGGCTGCACTGGGGCAGGGTCCTTGGTGTGACACGCCGGGTATCGGGAAATAAGAGGGGACCGGTTGTGCACAATTCCTGACGTTACCCAGTCCGGCAGCCTACCTGACCTGGAGGCCTTAACCCTTGTTTTTGTCACAGAGGCTCACACGGGCTTCATGCCCGTGTGGTCGCTCCAGCCTGTCCGGGATGAAGGGACTAGAGAGAAATGGGAAGCATGTGAGATGGAGGGGGGTGAACTGGTTGCCACGGGGGGGGGGGTGTCACCAAGTCAGCATCCAGCTTTGGCGAGGGCCTGTCTCATGACTTGCTTCATAACCTTAACGGTACAGTTTAAGTTGGTAGAACCTTTTTGTAGGGTAATTTAGCAAAATGTGTTCATTTTACACATTTATTTCATCGGTTATACCCGGAGGGTTTTATCTGAAGGAAAAAATTGGGAAAGAGACAGCATATGCTTGTTTAAATATGTTACAGTTGACCCTGAACAACACGGGGGCTAGGGATGATGACCCACATATCCCAGTCCCTCCTGTCATCGAAAATGTGTGTCTGACTTATGACCCCTTCCCCCCAAAAATGATAATAGTCTACTGTTGAGCAGAAGCCTTACTGATAACAGAAATAATTAACCCATATTTTATATGTTGTGTGCATCCTGTACTGCATTCATACAGTACAGCTAGAGAAAAAACGGTCTCTCTGGCTGGCTCAGTAGGTGGAGCATCCAGCTTTTGAACTCATGATCATGAGTCTGAGCCCCACACTGGGTATAGAGGTCACTTCAATAAATCCGGTTTTAAAAATACAATCATAAGAAAATACAGTTACAGCATCAGAGCGTGTTTATAAAAAAAAAAATTGCGTATAAGCGGACCCCTGCAGCCCAGTCCCATGCTGTCCGAGCGTCAAGTAGATAGCCCGTCCTTCCTAGGGTCTCTGCGCGGCCTTGGACTTCACGAGAGCGAGCTGGTGAACGAACTCTGGGATCATCTTGAGTAGCCATGACTGGACAGGTAGAAGTTGGTCTCCTGTGAACTTCTAACTCTCAGAGGCTCTGGTTCCTCACCTGCCATTTGCTGTGCCATCGCCGACCGGAGTGGAGAGCTGGACGGGCTGGTCTGTTCTGGAGCAGAAACAGTCCAGAGTGGGCTTTGCTGCTGGGAGCCCCAGACTGCTCATCGGGGCCCCATCGTCTTCCCTGAGCGAGCGCGGTTTGTCCCCTTGTGTCGTGGAGGTGTTCTGAAAATCTGCTGACATTTCCCTCTTAATGTCGTTCACAAACATTTTGAGCATTTCAGACTTCAGTGGAAGAGGTGTTTAAAGCAGGAAACTGCTTCTGTATTGAAAGCACTTAGCGTGTGTCCTTAGAGCTCAGACAGTTTGCTACCCCTTAAAATAGGAGTTTAGATACTTCATACATTTTGGTGCTTTGGCTTCTTAGGATTCTGTGTGCTCAGCACTTAAACTGGAAGCATGAGGTTCATGAGAACAGGCTGCAGAGAGGAGGCCAGAGCTCCCGGCTCATTCCCTGTCCCTGCCCGCCACCCGTCTTGTCGCTGAGGACAGTCAGAAATCTCTGTACAGACACATATAGTCAGATCTATAAATGCCGAATGCTACATTTGTGTTGTTTTTTTTGTCTTTTTAAAAATTGTAAGATCCACATACCAACTTGTCTTTATTATCGTTTCAGAATTTCTAGAAGGAGGAGTTGGCCATGTGGAAATGTTGTTTCGCTGCAACTATTTAGCGTTAGTCGGTGGCGGGAAAAAGCCAAAATACCCTCCTAACAAAGGTAAAATGGTTGTGTGCTTCCTAACCATGCCTTACATGTCATAATGTCGGGAACTTACTAGAACGTCTTTGTGTTTGTGGCTACGTTTGCTCTTTCCTGGTAGCCTGTGAGGCTGGTGGACTGGTCACTAACAAGAAGCATCTAGAAAGAGTGAGTCTTGTCTCTGCTACTCTTAGAAGTGTGCGACAAGGGTCACTTGTTTCCATTGACATAAAGCACATGCTTTTTGGTTAATGTTGGCTAAAGACGGGGTTATGCCGTGCCTTTGGACCCCATTTTGTTCGGAGCATTCAGCTGTGGGTTGGTATTCTAAGTGTTAGAAGTTCATTTTAAAACAAGGTATAGAAGTTTTTTTTTTTTCCCCTCTATAGAGAACAGTTGACTCACAGAAACATTGATTTTTGTTGCCACATAGAACAAAAACAGCCTTGGCCCTTGGCTCTAGGTTGAAGGGTATTGTTTTGGTGTGTGTGTGAGCCTGTGTATGTAACTCGTGTGTGTGTGTGTGTGTGTGAGTCTGTGTGTGCATGTGTTTAAAGAGATGGCAGTACAAAAGTCTGACTTTTAAAAAAATTTTTTTTAATGTTTATTTTTGAGACAGAGGGAGACAGAGGGTAAGCAGGGGAGGGACAGAGAGAGAGAGGGAGACACAGAATCTGAAACAGGCTCCAGGCTCTGAGCTGTCAGCACAGAGCCCGACACGGGGCTCGGACCCACAAACTGAGATCATGACCTGAGCTGAAATCGGCTGCTTAACCGACTGAGCCACCCAGGTACCCCAAAATCTGACTTTTTAAAATTAATTTTTTAAAGTTTATTTTTGAGAGAGACACAGTGTGAGTGAGGGAGGGGCAGAGAGAGAGGGAGACACAGAATCTGAAGCAGGCTCTAGGGTCTGAGCTGTCAGCACAGAGCCCGATGTGGGGCTTGAACCCATGGACGGTGAGATCATGACCTGAGCTGAAGTCAGACGCCCAAGCGACTGAGCCACCCAGGCGCCCCCAATTTGGTCTGTTTAAACTTTTTTTTTTAAATTTTTTAAATGTTTTTTATTTATTTTTTGAGAGAGACAGTGCGAGCAGGGGAGGGTCAGAGACAGAGGGAGGCACAGAATCTGAAGTAGGCTCCAGGCTCTGAGCTGTGAGCACAGAGCCCGACACGGGGCTCGAACCCACAAACCATGAGATGGTGACCTGAGCTGAAGTCGGACGCTCAACCAACTGAGCCGCCCAGGCGCCCCTGTTTACGCTTTTTAAGATTAGGAGTTTCTCTCAATAATTTCAAAATTACTTCCTGAATTTACTCTTAATATTTTCATAGTTACACATCAAGGTCCATGGTGTTAGAGTGTGAGGATCTAGGGTCTTTGGTCTGTGAAACACAGCAGGACGGACGGGAGCAGACTGGCGGTCACGGTGTGACTGGCCGAGTTCCAGCTGGGACCTCGTGCTGCTGTTCAGGCAGAGCGGAGCGGCTTTCTGTTGTTGTTGTTGTTTGTTTTTGAGTCAGGAGCTTGGAGGACAGAAGAAGGAGAACTCCAGAATTAGCAGGTGTACCCTTTGCTGTCAGGAACGATATTAAAAGATAGACGTGCAAAATCCTGCGCAGAACATTTCAGATTCCCGGGCACCAGGGAGGCAGCTCACAGCCCTCGGAGGTCACCCCGGATCTTTGGATATTTCCCACTGCCGAGGGCGGTGGGTCTGGTCACTTTCCTTTTGTGAGTGAGAAATCAAGCTGCTGGTTCTGGGCCTTCGTCATGCTGTTTCCAGGGGAAAACATTTTTTGCCTGTTTTATTTATTTATTTTTGAGAGACCGCGAGATCAGGCAGAGGAGGGGCAGAAAGAGAGTGAAAACCCCAAGCAGGCTTTGCACTGTCAGCCCAGAGTGCAGTGTGGGGCTTGAACCCATGAACCTCAAGATCATGACCTGAGCTAAAATTAAGAGTCAAACGCTGAACTGGTAAAGCCACCCAGGTGCCCTGAGAAATTTCTGAATAGAGTTCACTTGGGTTTGCGACACCCTTGATGTGGCTCCTCTTTGGGATTCTGTCTGGTGTCAGCCCGTTTACATTGTTTTGAATCGCAGACTTTCTGGTGTGAGGTTGCAGAGTCAGGGAAGGTTTACTTTTGACCTGCTTTATGAGGTCAGGAGTGGACGTGCCCTTTGCCCGGAAGGCCTTCAGTGAGGTGAGCCGTTGGCTGAGGTTCTGTCCCATTTAAGAATGTGCTAGTGCCTCAGCGCCCTTTGAGGAGGAGCCCACTGACGAGATTTATCAAACCAAGATGGCAGTAGAAAGGCGTAGTAACGGAAGTCTTTGCTTCAGTTTTGAGTGGTTAGAAGTTTTAACCTCTTCAGTAGTGAATAATTTTACGGAAGTTTGGTAGTTGTACGTGTTGTTATCTCTTGATTTGAAATTCAGGTCACTGAGTCCATTCTGGCAAAACTTCCAAGTGAACTCCACCTCCAGGACTCGTGCTGGCCATGGTGTCAGGACCTTGAGGGGACACATTCTTTCCCTTCGGCCCTTGGTCTCCTGGCCCATGACCTACCGAGAAAGCTTTATTTTTCCTCACCTCACACCCTTCCTGGACAGCTGGGCCGGAGACCGGCGGAGGAGATGGAAGCTGGCTGCACGGCCCCCACCTCCTCCCCAGCACAGGCCTGGTCGCTCCCCATATCCTGCGGTCTGTGCGTTCCCTCAGCCCTCGGGATGCAGCCCCCTGGTCCGTCAGAAAGCGCGGGCGGGGGCGAGAGAAACCCCTGGCCCAGCTTTCTCGTCCCTACAAACTGAAGCCTTTCTTTCCTTGCCCAGGTGTGTCTCCGGCACCTGAGTGCTAACTGGTTAGGCTTGCTTTCGGCTCCCTCGGCCGGGTGGGGCTGGGGGGGGTCCCTGCACACAGAGCGGGGTTGGCAGAAGAGGTGTGCGTGCATGTCAGCGCGCGTGTGCACACGTGTATCCTGCCTGCGAGGGTGTGCGTGTGCGTGCACGGCGTATGCCTGCCTGCGAGGGTGTGCGTGTGCGTGTGCGTGCACGTGCGTATGCCTGCCTGCGAGGGTGTGCCTGTGCGTGTGCGTGCACGGCGTATGCCTGCCTGCGAGGGTGCTCACGTCTGCATATGCCCGCACGAGGGCCGGAGAGGGAGATTGGCTGGGGGGGTGGGGGGGCGTTGAGCAGCGGGCCAGCACTGGGAGGGCCGGGCAGTGTTTTGAGGTGGGGCGGAAGTGTCCAGGTGGGCATGGCTGAGCCGCAGGAGAGCGGGACCTGGTCAGAGGTTCATGGTGGGGGGACCACCTGTTTCTCAGTGTGCTCATAAGTTCTCTCTGAAATTTCAGTGATGATCTGGGATGACCTGAAAAAGAAGACTGTTATTGAAATAGAGTTTTCTACAGAAGTCAAAGCAGTCAAACTGCGGCGAGATCGGTAAGTTTGCTATCTAAATTTTAAAAGTAGAACAGGCGCTTTCTCCGAAGATAGCTAAAACACTTCCTTTCACATGGAAGGAAGAAGGGTGTGTAGAAAAGGTCTTCAGATGTGTGGACGGTAGCTTATGACCAGAGGATGTAGGGTGATCTGTGTTGCCTCAAAGGTGTGAGTTTACGGGCTCCGGGGACGGCGTAGAAGCGGTGTGACGGAGGCTGAGGCCGGCCGCCACGTCGCACTCAGGCCTCCGGAGACCTGTCCCCGTTCAGTGTGCTCCCGCTGAGGACACCAGGGGAGAGCCTGGACTGGACTCACTCTTAGTCCAGCTTTTCCAAATGCTGCCTCAGTAAATGTTCCCCTTTGAAGGAAAAGGAAAGTTTGCAGACCCCTCGGGAAGGCGGCATTTATCTCCCCTGTGGAAGTAGCTTCTGTCAGCCGTGGCCCTCCTGCTGCTCAGGACAGAAGTTCTGGTACGTTGAGTGAGACAGACTGTCAGTCATTTGGATCTTACCGGGGTATGATTTGTGTCTTCTGCTCCGTGTGGGAGGGCAGAGGTGCTGAGCCGAGGGACTGCAGCAGGGGGGTCACACCTGCCCTGTTAGGTCTGTGATTTCCAGGAGCGTTGGTTTTTAGGGCCCTTGAATAATGCAGATTCTCGAACCAAATAGGGGTCTTTCCAACACTTCTAAATTGTCAAGACATATTTGAAAGTTTATAGAGAAATAATTTCTGCCCCGTGATTCTTATTCCAGATGAAACATTAGGTGAAAATGTCTGTCCATCTCAGAAAGGTCTGTCAGGCAGCCCGCAGCCAGGCTCCGGTGAATCCGCGCCTGCCACACCCCCGGTGCTCACCGGTGACCTGGTCCAAAGATCACGCCCGCAAGGGGCTCTGATGCCAGACTGATCCTTCTGTATGTGGTGTTTGTACTGAGTTTCCAAGTGATAAGAACAAAAAAATCACAAAAAGATTGAGTTTCAATTTTGGGAATAGGAATCCTGATTTTTTTTTTTTCCTTTTCAGAATTGTGGTGGTTTTGGACTCAATGATTAAGGTGTTTACATTTACGCATAATCCCCATCAACTGCATGTCTTTGAAACCTGCTATAACCCTAAAGGTAAGACGTTCAGAGGAGTCACGATGGAAATTGGCTTCTTCATGTTCCGTTCAGGTGGACGCACACCTGTGCTTGGTGCACTTGCCTCTGGCCCGTCGCTGTCTGAGTGGCATTGCTCTGGCGAGGCAGGTCCTGAGGCGTCCGGGACACCCTGACCGCTACAGCCTCCTCCTCTTTCCCTTCGACACCTTTTCTGTCCGCCCCCTCCGCCTCCTCCCGGGAGGGCTCTCCCGGCCACGTGCCCGCGGCAGAGCCTGCCTGGCCTGCTAGGCCGCGGCTCTGAGACCACCTCGTGTCACAGTCATGGGCGCGGGAGTTGGGGGTGTGGAGATTGAGGAATTTTTTTCACGGTCATTGTCAGCCATTCAGGAGCTCCTTGGTGGGCCGTGGAGTTGTGTGTTTTCTGAACTCTGAGGGACTTCCTTCTGGAGCAGGGATTGCAGATGACTTTGCTCTTCGTTAGAGCGTCTCAATTTCTTTTAAAAATTTTTACAGTTTTTTTTTACCCTAGCTTTATTGAACTATAATATAAATAAAATTCATTTTTTAAAAACGTTGGTTTATTTTGGGAAGGGGGTGCAGAGGGAGAGAGACTTGCAAGCAGGCTCCGCGCCGTCAGCCTAGAGCCCGACGAGGGGCTTGATCTCATGGACCAGGGGTTCGTGACCTGAGCTGAAATCAAGTCAGGCACTTAACTGACTGAGCCGCACAGGCACCTCCCTAAAGCTTGCTCATTTCAAGTTTATTGTTTGGTAATGTTTAGTCATTGTAAACACTTGTGTGCCTACCGACAGAGTCTAGACAACCCAGTAGCCTCACCCAAAAACATTTCTTCAGGCGGCCCCCTTACCCACTTGTGCTTCAAATTGTGCTTTTTCAGATGTGTTTGGTGTCTATTAGCTTAGTATTTTTTGGATTTCTCCATGTTTTCAGTAGATAGAATTGTTTTCCTTGCTAAGTAATATCCCATAGTATGGTTATGCCAGATTGTGTATCCTGACCAGTACTTTGGCTGTTAAGGACAGAAGTTGCTGTGAATTTTCACATACAAGTCTTCGCGCATACAAGTCTTTGTAGTATTTCATTTCTCTTGGCTAAATACTGGAGTACAGTTGCCGGGTCCTGCTGTAGTTCTGGGTCTGGCTGTGTCTTCCGGCCTCCCCATTGGTGATCTAGGAGAGCTCCTTAAAATTAGGTAGTGTAATTCTTCCAGTTTTGTTCTTTGAGAAGAAAATTTGGCTATTCTGTGGCTTGCCGTTCCCTGCAGCTTAGTATCCCCGTGGCTGTTTCTTCAGGAAGCCTGCAGAGGGGACCATGCCGGCTCTGCAGGAGGACGTGGCTCCTGGCTGTGGCCGTAGTAGGTCAGATCAGGCTCTCTCTCCATCGGTCAGATCTTTGGTTTTCTTTTACATCACGTTACAGTGTCTCAGACAAGCCCTGTTCAGCTTACCCCCGAGGTTTTGTTGTTTTATGCGATCGTTGATGGCGGTTTTAGATTTCACAGTTTTGTGTTCTCAGGTAGCTAGCCCCGTGGAAGACGGACGTTTGACAAAGTTCATTCAAGAACAAGTTCAGCAGATGTTTCCAGTTAAGCGGCGGCTTCACGGGAGTTAGCTCTGTCTGTCCCCTAATACCCTTTACGGTGAAAATATTCTGTGATTCTGATATAAATGGAAACCCAGTATTTCTTGTGAGCCACAGGGCAGAGGGCAAGCTTTATTCGGGGAAACAGGCTTTGAGGCAGCCCCGAGTCCCTGATGGGTTTTCTCTGTCTCCGATCAGGCCTCTGCGTCCTGTGCCCCAACAGCAACAACTCCCTCCTGGCTTTCCCGGGCACCCACACGGGCCACGTGCAGCTCGCGGACCTGGCCAGCACCGAGAAGCCGCCCGTGGACATTCCCGCCCACGAGGGCGTCCTGAGCTGCATTGCTCTCAACCTGCAGGGAACACGAATTGCAACCGCATCTGAGAAAGTGAGTGTGTGTGTGTGTGTGTGTGTGTCTCCCTTTATGGAGCCGAGCGCCTGTCCCAGCTGCCCTTGCACTCCCGGGGGCTCGACCTGTGGGCCCCGCAGCAACTGGCCCTTCCCTGTGGGGTCTTGGGAGTCAGGTTGCAGTTGACATGGTCAGTCGAAAAGTCATTTTCCTTGGTGAAACCGCCTCTTCTTGGCAGCGGTCTGTGTTAGTTTTTCTAGCTGACCGTGCGAGTCCCAGTGAAGATAGCGTCTCTCTAGCCAGAGCTGACCACTCCGGGAGCAGCTCAGCCTGGGCTGTGGTGGTCGCTTCGGCGTCTGCCAGGGCAGGAGATGCAGGGGGATAGTGGCGCGCTGGTGCCCAGGAGCCTGGCTCCTGCCCAGTGCTCTTGGGCTGCACAGCTGCCGGTTGATTCTCCAGTGTGACGGAGGGGGCCAGTTGAGTTTTAGATGATGGGGGGGGGGTTTGGGAAGGGGTTGTGTGGGTCAATGGGTTTGTGAGTATAATACAC
The DNA here is from genome assembly GCA_004023785.1 of Mungos mungo. NCBI lineage: Eukaryota > Metazoa > Chordata > Mammalia > Carnivora > Herpestidae > Mungos > Mungos mungo. The sequence continues at coordinate 191,878 of PISW01002617.1, read as the reverse complement.
ATTTCAGAAAACTAAAAAGTTGTGAATGATAATAAAACACTTCACTGTTTTTCTAAGGGGACCCTTATAAGAATATTTGATACTTCATCAGGGGATTTAATTCAGGAACTACGAAGAGGATCTCAAGCAGCGAATATTTATTGGTAAGGAAGCCACGTTCTCACCTGGGAGGCCACTGCTTTGGGGTGACTGCATTGATCCAGGGCCTGTATGACCGAGGGCGGCGGGACCCCCTACCCAGGTGGGCAGGAAGCTTCAGTGCTGTTAGGGGATCAGGTTTAAGCTTGTATTACTGTGACTGACTTTAAATTGTCACCTTGGGCATATACACAAAAGTAGACAATGGGATTACCACTGGCCCGTCGCCCCGCCTCCGCATTTGTCAGTGGTCTTTCCCTCTGCTGCTCCTCTGGCTTGTCTCTAGGATAAGCTGTGGTCCTTACGGCAGTGTTTGCGGCACTGTGTTGGCGGTCCCCTGCGGGGGGAGGGGGGGGGCGTCTGCCCATCCCGTGGGGCCTCTCGTGCCTGCTCTCATGCCCCTCCAGCCAGAGGGGGGTCCTGCCCTACACCTCCAGGGGCTGGGGCATTGGAGAGTTGACTGCCCCCCCACCCCCAAGCCCCTTCCCCTCCCTGGCACCCCAGGAGGGGCCCTGCTGTGACACGCTGGGTGGTCCCATGGAGAGCATGGCGGTGGGGGAGGTGGGGCGCTGGTTAATGGAAGGCAGTGGTGCTTAAAATTGCTCTCGGGAATTCGGGAAGGTTCAAGGCACCAGCTCGAGTGCTGTGGGGCTGTGCTTGGGGCCGGGCTCCTCTGCGTCCGCGCGAAACCAGAACTTCATCTGATTTCTCTGCAGCATTAACTTCAACCCGGACGCGTCCCTCATCTGCGTGTCCAGTGACCACGGCACGGTGCACATTTTTGCTGCCGAAGATCCAAAAAGGAATAAACAGTCAAGGTAGGGTTCCCAGAGCTGAAAGGGCTGGCCAGGACCCCGGGCACGGTCGGTATGAAGGCCGTGTACACGTGGGTGCAGCACAGCGCTGTAGGTGCGTTTTCCTTTTCTGTAGGGTTTTCTCTTCTCTGGCTTACTTTAGTGTAAGAATGCAGTAATGCACATAATTTACACATCGTGTTAACTGACCATTTGTCACTGGTAAGGCTTTTGGTCACCAGCAGGCCCTGTGTCACATGTGGGGGAGTTGGAAGTTACGCACAGAATTTTGGCTTCTGGGGATCGGTGTCCCACCTCTCTCTGTTCGTGGGTCCACAGCACACGACACTCTGGCGGACACTGTTGCTTGTCCTTAGCTGTTTAGTGGCGGTAGAAACCTGTGCCTTCTGGGACTGATGGCTTCTGGGTTTATTTTAAGCCGATAGGAAGCACTTAGTTTTTTTCAGGCAAGAAGTAAAATTAAAAGGAAAAACAGAATTTAAAGCATCTGGGTTCAGGCTGTATGAGAGAGTCGCGTGTTTCACCTTTGTCATGGAAACATAACTGCCTCTCCCTCCCTCTTCTCCCCTCCCTCTTCTCCCCTCCCTCGCCTCCCAGTCTGGCCTCAGCCAGTTTCCTTCCAAAGTACTTCAGTTCCAAGTGGAGTTTTTCCAAGTTTCAGGTTCCCTCAGGCTCTCCGTGCATCTGTGCCTTCGGAACAGAGCCAAATGCTGTCATTGGTAAGTGGTCCTTGGCGCTGGCTGTCCCGTGCTTGCTCTCCTGGGGCCCAGGGGTCCCACTCAGGGTCTGCACAGCTGGGTAGAGGACACCAGCCCCCTGCCCTCGGAGTCTCCTAGGAGGATGTGGGGATAGGTTCCCCTCTCCGCAGGTCAGTGGGACACACGAAGCGCCCCAGAGCAGCTGGGGTTCCCGACCTTGAGGCACTCAGGATTGGGGTCCCTTGTCGCCCACAGTCACTCTGGGCTGCCGCTCAGAGCGGGGCCGTTCACAGTTCCACTCAGTGAGGTCTGCTTGCTTCGAACTTTGAGGGAAGAAATGCTTGAGTAAAATGGTCGTCTTCTGTCTCAGCGATCTGTGCAGACGGCAGCTACTACAAATTCCTATTCAACCCCAAGGGGGAGTGCATCCGGGACGTCTACGCGCAGTTTCTAGAAATGACCGATGACAAGCTGTGATCTTCATCAGGAGTGCAATCAACACCCACGGCCGACCACCACCAAAGCGCTGAGTGTGCCCTTCAGACTCCTGGGGCTGGTGCCGGCGGCGGGACTGCCCAGGGACCTTAGTCCTGCAGCCATTCTGTGGCTGTCTGTTTTCCTGAGCAGGGCTTCCCATTTCCAGTATTAAAGAAAGCATCATCGAGGCAGTGTAGACACTCACGTGGCTCTGAGCAGCCCGGGCCCGGCTGCTGGCCTGTTCCTTTAGTTCAGCTGTGACGCTTTCGTGCTTTCTCCGCGCCCCCCGCCTGCTCCCCCCCGCCCCCACCGTGCACTTGGGGGCTCCGCACACACACAGGGACTGGGTTGAGAAAACAGTGGACAAATTGAAGTTTGTTTTGGCAACAGATTCCATCATTTTTACTGAGTCTGTAGTGGGGAAATGAACAAATGTGTAAATGTTAGTTCTCATGTGACAACCAGATTTTTAAAGAGTAACAGTGCCAGCAGCTTGCCTTAGGGAAGGAGAAGGGTCCTTCCCCCGTCCGAACATGAGGAGGACAGCTGTGGTCGAGGACACAGGGTGGGCGTCTTCTCCGTGCCTGTGGCCGCGTCCCTGTCTTTCTGTCGGGACGGAGGCGGGAGCAGAGTGCTCTGCGTGTGTCCCTGTGTGTGTCGGGAGCGGTAGTGTGTACACTTTGAGAATCAGTCCGCGAGGAAAGTGTACGTAATTCGGAGGAGGTGGAGGGAAGCGCTGGGTGTCTGGGCAGGAGCAGGCGGCCTTGGCCGCCGCCTCGGGTCGGCGGGTCATTGGTGAGGGCAGCCGTACACTAAGGAGGAGGGAAGGCATGTGGTACCGTTTTCTAACATTTGGTAACTAACACAGGTTACGGGCTCTATGTTGTTAGTACTCCCAGAGGTATGTGTTTAATTTTCCGAACTTCCCTTTGAAGAACCCTAACTTCACGGTTTCGATTTCAGGTAGCGAACGCGGAAAGTCTGCGGGAGCAGCTCTCTGTTCTGCCCGTTCTTTCACTGTCATGTAATCAACTAACTTTGTACGTGGATTTCCGTGTAAAGTATGCATGTTATACTTTTGTGTGTATTTAATCATGAAATTTAATTTTGCACTTATTTGTAATGTTTCTTTTAAATAAAAGTGACTAATTTTGGCGTATTCTGTATCCGTTAAGGGAAAAGAACTGTATGTTACGGAACCAAACCCATGGTTTTAGATCCGGCCTCCGCTGCCCGTGGGGGCGGCCCTGTGTGTGAGCGCCCGCCTGGGCGGCAGAGGGGAAGGGAGGGGTTTGCTGGGCTTTTCCGTCCGGTGGGCAGGCTGAGCCCACGGCGGCTGCCGCCAGCTGGAGCTCCGCGGGGAGGGCCCGCGGCCTGTAAGGTGCCCGGTCAGTGTCGTGCGGACTCTGTGACGCTCGGGCCCGAACCTGCTCGGGCGAGGGACGGGTCCTGCACGCTCGGACAGTAACCAGTTTGTGTTTTCCCTAAATACGGCCCCTCCGGCGCATCCAGCGGTGCCTGCCACAGCGTGCCTGCCGCGGTGCCCGGAGACTGCTCCCGGGCTGGGCGAGGCAGTGGAGAGGCTGTGCCCTGGACGACCCAGGACACCCATGCCCTGGTAGAGTCCAGCGTGACATCACAGTCCTGGCTCTGCCACTCCAGGTAGGACCTTGCCTCCTTCATACAGTGACACAGTAGGGACATCTTGGGCCATATGTGAGGGAGCCCTTGCCAGGGGGCACTCAGTTTGTAGCCACGGAGCCACGCTGTCCTGTGAGGGGCCCTGACGTGTCCCCTGCAGTTTCCCCTTGGGGTAGGGAAGGCCTTACTTACCTGGGAAGCTGCCCAGACAGCACACTGAGGGCCTGGAAGGCAGAGGTGGCCAGGCACAGTCCACCCACCCAGGTCTGCGCTTGTGACCGATCACCCCCTGTGGAGGCGTGGGGGAGGAGCCGTGTCCCCAGCACAAGTGTGCGGGCAGGTGACTGTCCTGGGGACTCGCATAGAACAGAGAAAACACTGTCTTTCAAACCGATAACCATCGCTGCGAAGCTTTGTGTAGGGAGCGCGGGAGTGTGGAAGCCGGGGACGACCCTCCCCTCGGCTGAGTGCTGCCGGCCTGGCCCTTCGGTGTGGTGTCAGGGGACACGCGCACAAAAGTCCTCCGGGCCCCCCGCCAGGTGGCTGGGCTGGACATCAAGTGTCCATGTCAGTGCTGAGGGGACAGCTCCTTCCCTCCGTGCCATGGGCTTCTAACATCTTCGGTGGGGGACAGAGTCGCCTCAGCGCCCTTCACCCGGCCCCACCCTGCAGGCTCGGCTGTGCTGTTAGGGTGCGGTGTCCTAAGGGGTCCTGGACTCCCGGGATGGCAGCGGGTTCCTGGAGGCCACGCCCTCCTCGCCACCACATGTCACCAGCCCTCCGTGGCTCTTGTGACCCGATGTCTTTACCACGCTTCTGGATGCCAGAGATGGTTTCACGAGACTCAGCCCCTGACCTCTCCTCGGCTCTTTCTGTGGCGGGCATCAGATTGATGACGAACTTCGGGAACTTGGGCCAAAATTTTGGTCCTCAAAATGGATCAGAAAAAGCTTATGATCAAACCAGTTGTAAAACAGGAAAGAACAGTCGAGAGAGCCTGAAGCTGGAAGCAGAGGTGCCCGTGGTGCCACCTGCAGAGGCCACTCTTGGGAAGCGCCCGCCTTCCGGGACGAAGTTCACGGTTTTCAGCACCATTATAGCAACTGTTCTTTAACTTCTGGAATTCAGCTGCCCAAAGTGCTTATTTGTATTGTTTGCTGTTATAAACGTTCTGGAAACAAGTACTTGTGCACGCATTTGCACACTTGTCCACCTACCTTTGCCACGTCCCTTCTGTGCTGCTGTCACTGGCTGTGCCCAGCACTGGCCTCACATTCACCAGGACTGGGCTCCGGGCACAGCCTTTTGAATCCTCAGTGGAGAAAAAAAGGTCTCCTGTCTCGGGGTCTCCGGGTAGGCTGACCGTTTGGAACACCTGGCTGGTGGGTCCTCTGAGATTATTTTGTTAATTGCTTATTCATGTCTTTGCCTGTTTCTCTACTGTGTGTTTTGTCTTTTTTGTTTGTAAGGACTTTATTTCAATTTTCCCCATATCATTTTTTCTACTTGGTGTTCAGTTCGAGGGTTTTCGCTTCCCTGTCTCCACATCTTGAGTATTGTACGTAGGTCTCTCCTGTTCCTTTGTCGTTTCTGGCATTACAGCTCGTGATGAAAGCAAAGCAGCACCTTTCACTGGGCGCTATTCACGATTTTGTTCTCACAGTTCACCCTCACTGAAAGTGATGTCAAAGCACGCGACGAGGGGAAGGTGTGGATTCCTGCACGCGGACGCTTGGGCAGTGCTCGCACACAGGGTGCCCCTGGTCCGGGCTGGCACCGCTGCCCTGGTATTTAATTTGGCTTAGCGGTTTAGCACGCTTCGGAGGGTTCTGGTTGGAAAGAAGAATGGCGCAGTGGCCTTCTTCGTGCCGTTTGTCAGGTGCCGTGTTCACCCCCCGACTTAGGGCGCTGCCTTACAGCATGCAGGGTTCCGGTGACGTGGCTTCGCTGGGCCGAAGCCTGTTTTCTTCCAAGTAGACTTTATGGTATCTGGAGTGATAGCTTAAAATGAAAATATTTTGGTGGGATTACAAAAATCCAAAAATGGTTCCCAAGGGCTGAGGGACAGGATGTCAGGGTTTCGTCAGGGTGTTCTTCCCGACCCCAGGGTGCTAACCCCATCGTGTGGTCCCGTAAACGCACTGCCCTTCGTATTTGCCCGTTTGCAGATGACGTTAAACTATTCAGCCTGTGTGGGAAGCAGCTGAGTTTTTCTTGTGTTCTTTTTGGTTTCAGAATATTTACAAAATTACAATTTGGAAAACTGATGTTTCTACAGTGTGGTTTTATCACACATGGGGCTTATTGAATTTTCTAACTGTAAATTTATGGCTTTCATAAAATGGGTGAAAATTTTAGCCATTATTTCCTCAAATAATACTTGTCGTCGACACCGTCACTGCCCGCCCTGCTTTAGAGCCTGCAGCCGTGTCTCATTTCAGATGGATTTGTTAGCTCTAAGATTAGTTTCTGATTCGTAGCAAACCTTTGTTTGCTCATTTGAGCATTTTTTAAGAAGTTTATTTTGGGGTGCCTCGGTGGCTCAGTCAGTTGAGCGTCTGGCTTTGGCTCAGGTCACGATCTCACGGTTCATGGGTTCGAGCCCTGCATCGGGCTCTGTGCTGACCACTAGCTCAGAGCCTGGAGGCTGCCTCAGATTCTGTATCTCCCTCTCTGACCCTCTCCTGCTCGCACTGTCTCTCTCTGTCTCTCAAAAAGCATTAAGAAGAAATTTTTTTTTAAGGTTTATTTTGAGAGCGAGTTGGGGAGGGGCAGAAAAAGAGGGCAGTTGAGACTGCCAAGCAGACCCCTCGCTGTCAGCCCCGAGCCCAACGTGGGGCTCGAGCTCACAAACCAGAGACACCGTGAGCTGGCCTGAGCCGAAACCACCAGCTGAACTCCCCAGGCATCCCGGGAGCGGCGTTCTCCACCCTTGTGCCCGCTTCTAGCGCCTGTGGTGACGCCTGTGGTGAGTCTAACGTCTGCTCTTTTATTTATTTTTTTTCTGAGTAGGAGTCACATTGACATGTCTTCTGTGTGTCTGGCACTTTTTGGTTGTGTCCTAGCATTGCAAATGGTACACTGTAGATGCTGTGTGTGCTGTTAGGGTTCTCTGAGGGACACTTTCCTTTTTTAAGTGTTAAACGTGCGGAAACCCCGCCGCGGGCCCTGCCCCCCAGGGGCCCGGCTGTGCAGTTCTGTCAGGTGGTTTTCTGCGTCTGTTCGGGTGACCACGCTCATCTTCTATTCTGCTGCCTTGAATCTCCTTGAGTTCTGAACGTTCAGGTTCACAGTCCTGAGGTAAAGCCCACTTGGACAGTATCCAGTCGTTCACTCACTGCTGAATTCACCGTGTTCGTATTTAAAGATTTGTTGTCTGTGTAAGAGATACTCACCTGTAACTTAATTTTCTTACACTGTCTTGCCACATTTCGGTATTGTGCATTTCAGGTTAGTAATTTTATGGTTTGGGCATTCATTTTTAAATGATTTGCTTTATGCAACAGCCACCAAAACCTGAACGTGCTGGACTCTAGCCAAAGCGAAGTGGTCCTGAGGGGCGGGAGCGACAGCTGGTGGGGGGAACGCTCTCTCCAGGAGCCCGCCAGCCGCCGCCGCGCCATGGTCACTAGCTGGCCCGTGCCAGCAGGGCGTGAGGGCTTCCCGGTGGGGCGTTTCCATCCTGGGGTGTGGCGAGTCACTGAGGACGCATGATCTCAGAGCCTCTCGCTGGCAGGTGGAGATGACAACAGTCCGGAGTCTGTCCGGATATCATGGAAGACGGTGTCCTGGTGACCTTCAGAGCAGACATGTGGCTGTGGAAAGTCACAGCATTTCCTCTGGTCCAACACCTACAAGTGGGGCCAGCACGTCCAGCTGTCTGCTTTGCTGCTGCCGCCGGCCTGTCCCCCCCCACCCCCGCTGGCTCTGCTCGGAAGAGGGCTCCGTTCCCGCGGACGGGGGCTCGCCGTCGCCAGGGGCTCCGGCTGGGCCGGGCCACCTTCTTCTGCAAGCGGAAAGGAGATGCCAGTGAGACTGACTCATGTATTTGAATATAAGAAAGCACAGGATTTCTGTTCTCAGAATTAAGACCAAACATGAGTTACTTGTCTAATTCTTAGAATTGTCTGCTTTTATTCCACGTTAAAATACCTTTCCTGTTGAACGTCATCTGTCTCCTGAAGGTCCGTGCACGTGTCCCATAGACGCTATTCAAAGCTCTCTGAAAGCGGCTCCCAACGACGCAGGCACCTTTGTGAAGTCACCCGGCAGCCCTGTCGCCTCACAGAAACCACACCCCACAAAACGGTGGACACCGTGCTTCGCGGGGACCCTGGACAGCCCCCGCAGTCCCCTTGCGGAGGGGGTGCTGGGCAGGGGAAGCTCCGGTGAGGCCGCGTCAGTGTTTGCACACAGCACTGTTCTCCGTGTCCACAGGGCAAGGGTCCCCTGGAGCCCTCCTCCAACTCTCCACAAGCGAAGGGACTGAGTGAGACACGAGGCCCCTGGAGGCCCGGTCTCCCGCGGTGGCCTGCCTCGGTCGCGGTGCGCCTGGTGTTGAGGGGACCCACCTGGCAGAGGAGACGAAGGGAGGAAGCTCCCCCTGGACTGGGAGGTGCACAGCCTCTAAACCCTGGAAGCCAGGTGGGGTGCCCGCCCTCCCGCTCCTGATGGGACATGGAGGGTCACCGAGGTGGCAGCACCGCGCGGACTTGTCCACGGGGTCCGGTCCGTGCAGTCCTCCACGTCTCCCACCTCCTTCCAGGTGAAATTCCTCTTTTTTCCGGTAAAATAACACATAAAACTGACCATTTTAGAATACAATTCAAGGTCTTAAGTGCGTTCCCACTTTCCTACCTCCGTTCAGAACCATCCCCGTCCCCCCAGAGCAGCAGCCTTGCCCTCGGGCAGTCCCCACCGCTCCCGCCAGCCCCTGGCGAGCGCAGGCCCCTCTCCACCCCCTGGACCTGCTGGTCTGGACGCTTCGGAGAACTGGGATCACCCCTGGGTGACCTTGGTGACCCCCGCTTTCTCTCTGGAGCTTCCAAGTTCATCCCTGGTGTGGATGTTACTCTTTGTTCTTTCCACAGGGTCTCTGGGGAGAGGAGGGACCTGGAGGACGCCCCGCCGAGAGCAGCTGCCGCCTCCACGCAGGCCTGTTCACCAGCCGTGACTCGTGGGGCAAAGGGATCCTCTGCTTTTTCAATGGTTTGAAAGCTTGGCTGCACCCACTCTTTGGGCCACGCACAGTTTTGTGAGTGTTGACAGTGCTACCGCCACAGTCGGCGCGCCCCGCTGTGCCCCCCATCCCGCCGCCTGCACCCCGGCCGCGGCGGCCCCGGGCCTCCGCCAGCCTGGGACAGCCTGGGACAGCCGAGGCGGCCCTCCTGCGGGGAGGCTGCGGGTCTGGACGTGGGCGCTGCTCCGGGCACCCGGGGGGCCGGCCTAAGCCCCTCTCCAGCTGCTGGTGCTGCCGGCCATCCGGGGCTGGGAGATGGGCTGTCTCCCCTGTGCGCGTCTGTCCCTCCTCTCACCAGGATGCCCCCCGCCACGGCCTCGTCTTCACGTGGTCCCCTCTGCACAGGTTCCAGGGGACCTGGCGCACCTTGCGCACGGCCCTCGGGTCGGCTCGTGTGTGTGTGTGTGTGTGTGTGTGTGTGTGTGTCGGTGGCGTGGAAGGATCAGTTGTGGGCCCCTCCGACACCCGTTTCTGGACCAGGGAGGGCGTGGGCGCTGCTGCAACGACACGGAGGGGGTTTGGGGGGGACGGGGCCGAGGGCCGAGCGCGAGGCCGCCCCCCGGAGGCTTCTCCTTTCTGTGCTTGGCGGGACTTGCTAAGTGGCGTCATGTGTCCTCACATCGTCGTCACCCACGAGACATCCCAGGGCGCACGGGCGGCACCGGCACTCGAGGTTCCAGGTGGCTGCCAGTCATCTGTCTCTACTTTCAAGACTTCTTTCCCCGAAACACGTCGCTCGCATGAGGGACTCCCTGCTGTCCCCTGTCTCCCCGTCTCCTGGGAGCCACCAGTCTGTTTTATGCCTCTGGTCTGCCCGTTGTCCTGTGTGCCGCGTGGCAGGGCACCTTGTGTCTGGCTCCCCCGACCTCGCATGCTGTCCGAGGCTCCCAGGCACCTGTGCGGAGACGCGCCTCTGCCGGTGTCTGTGTGGACGCGAGTCTTCAGCTTTCTCGGGTCAGACGCAGGGGTGGCGCTGCTGGGCCGCGGGGTGAGTCTGTGTTCACCGAGGTGCCGCCCCCCTTTCCCAGGACGGCTGCGCCGCCTTCGCGTCCCCACCCGCAGGACCGGGGTTCCCGTTTCTCCACAGACTCGCCGCCATTTGGTGTTTCCCATTTTTTACAGTAAAGCCGTGCGAGCGGGAGTGAAGTGTCTGCGTTTCCCTCAGGATCATTGATGTCCAGCATCTTTTCATTCGTTTGATTGTGTGTCTTGGGGAAAACGTTCCAGTCCTTGGCACAGTTTGGTTTGCTTTGTTTTGTTTTTGAGAGTGAATGCACGTGAGTGGGGGACAGTAGAGGGAGAGAGAGAACCTTCAGCAGGCTCCACGCTCAACACAGACGCCCAACTCGGGGCTCGATCCACCCACTGCAAGATCGTGATCCGAGCCAAAATCGAGAGTCAATGCTCAGCCACTGACTGAGCCGCCCAGGAGCCCCCGCAGTTAAAACGTACATCACACGGTTAACCATTTTAGCCGTTCAGTGACAGGAAGTCTATGACAGGGAGCCCCCACCCCCATCTCCCGAGCTGCTCGTTATCCCAAGTGGAATGTGTACCCACTGAACAGACTCCCCCCCCCCCCCCCCGCCTTTGGTCGCCTCTCTCTCACACTCTCTCTAGGGGCCTCGGGTGAGTGGCTCACACACTGTGTCTGTCCTTTGTTGTTGCCTGTTCACGCAGTAGGTCTCCAGGGGTCACCCACAGCAGGTGTCAGCACTGCATCCGCTCACTTTTAGATTGGCTGTTCGTTCGGCTAAGTTGTGCGAATGTGTAAATATGACATGCAGATACTTTCTCCCATTCTGTAGGCTGTCACATTGTTGACGGTCATCTTTGATGTAGAAATGTTTTGCTCTTGGGGGCGTCGAGGCGGCTCACTTGGTTAAGCGTCTGACTCTTGCTTTCAGCTCGGGTCATGACCTCATGGTGCAGGAGTTCAAGCCCCGCATGGAATCATCAGTGCTTGGGATTCTCCCCCCCACACTGCCCCTCCCCTTCTCGTTCTCTCTGTCTCTCAAAATAAATAAACTTTAAAAAAATTTTTTAAGTTTTAATGTTTTATGAAAATTGAGGTTAAAATTTTTTTCTTTTGTCGCTCAGACGTCTGGTGTCAACCTTGAGAATCTGTTGCCAAATCTGCGGTCGAGTTTATCCCTGTGTTTTCTAAGCGTTGTACGGTTTTAGCTCCGTCGGGAGGGTCACTGATCTGTTCGAAGTGATGTCTGTGTGTGAAACGGGGTGAGGCTCCAGCATCATCCATTGGTCCAGGACGGGGCTCCTCGCCTCGACTGTTCTCGGAGCCCGTGCTGCAAATGCACTGGCCACAGACGCTCGGGCGGATTGCTGGACTCTGTTCTGTTCCGTTGGCCCATGTGTCTACACCCAGATCTCCCGGTGTTGATTCCTGTAGCTTTATAGAAAGTTTGCAATCAGCAGCTATCAGACCTCCATCTTTTTTCCTCTTTTTTTCTTCAACATGCTTGTAACTATTCAGGACCCCTTCTGTCCTTACGGATTTGAGGACTGGCTTTTCTATTTCTGCGGAAGGCTGGGAACGGGGAGCGCAGCCATCTTAACAACAGAAGGGCCCCCTGGGAGCCCGGGACATTTCATGTCTTCAGGTCTTCGTAGTTTCTTGCAGCAGGTCGTTCGTAGTTTTGTGTCTACAGATCTCCCTCCTCTTTGGTTAAATTTCCTCCTGGGGATTTTATTTTTTTGATGCTCTGATAAATGGAATTGTTTTCTTAAAAAATTTTTTCTAATGTTTTTTAATTTATATTTGAGAGAGAGACAGCATGAGCAGGGGAGGGTCAGAGAGAGAGGGAGACACAGAATCTGAAGCAGCTCCAGGCTCTGAGCTGTCAGCACAGAGCCCGACGCGGGGCTTGAACCCACGAACTGCGAGATCATGACCTGAGCTGAAGCCGGACGCTTAACCAGCTGAGGCACCCGGGTGCCCCTGGAATTGTTTTCTTAATTTGCTTTTGGATTGTTCATTGTGGGTGCTTAGAAATACAGCTGGTCTTTGTGTCCTGGCCTCGTATGCCGCATCCTTCCTGAATTTGTTTCTTTGCTCTAGTAGTTTGTGTGGAATGTATGGGATTGCCTATCTGTACAGTCATGTCATCTGCAAATAGAGATAGTTTCACTTCCTCCTTTCCAATTTAGGTGCCTTTTCTCCGGCTCGGCTGATTGGCCAGGATGCCCAGCGCTGCTGGGCAGCAGCGGTGAGAGCAGGTGTCTTGCCTTCTGGAACTTAAAGGAAAAGCTTCCGGTCTGTTATCAGTGAATATGATGGAAGCTGTGGGTCTCTGAGTTTTTCCTGATTGAATTGTATTGAGTTTCTTGGCTGCATACATCAAACTTGAGGAGTGTTCTTTTCTTTCTCTTTCTTTCTTTCTTCTTTTCTTTTCTTTTTTCTTTTTTGGAAAATTTATTTATCATTGAGACACAGAGAGAGACAGAGCATGATCATTGGAGGGGCAGAGAGAAGGGGAGACACAGAATCTGAAACAGTCTCCAGGCTCTGAAGCTGTCAGCACAGAGCCTGATGTGGGGCTTGAACCCAGGAACTGTGAGATCATGACCTGAGCCGAAGTCAGATGCTCAACCGACTAAGCCACCCAGGCACCCCAAACTTGGGGAGTTTGCAACCACAATGTATTCATATGTTTTACTGTCCTTTCCTCTCTCTCTTCTCCCTCTGGAATTCCAACAGTCTGTATGATGGTGTGCCAGACAGTGTCCCATGGGTATCCTTCCTTCCCTTCCCTCCCCTTTCCTCCTATCTTAGTTTTTAAAAATGTTTTTATTTATTTCTGAGAGAGAGAGCATGAGTGGGGGAGGAACAGAGGGAGAGCGAGCGAGAGAGAGAGAGAGAGACAGACAGACAGAATCTGAAGCAGGGTCCAGGCTCCGAGATGTCAGTACAGAACCCAATGCAGGGCTCGAACTCATGAACTGTGAGATCATGACCTGAGCCGAAGTCGGACACCTAACTGACTGAGCCAGTCAGGGGCCGCTTTCTTTTTTATTTGAGAGGGAAGGAGTGCACACGTGAGCGGGAGAGAGGGGTAGAGAAGATCTTAACCAGGCTCCACACTCCGCCCAGAGCCTGATGCGGGGCTCCATCCCACAACCCTGGGATCATGGCCTGAGCTGACTGAGCCACCCAGGTGCCCCTCATTTTTATTTTCCTTCCCCTGCTGATGAGGTTGTCTCCATTACCCTGTCTTCAGGTTCACTGATTCTTTGTTTTAAAGAGGAAAAAAAATTTTTTTAATGTTTTATTTATTTTTGATACAGAGAGAGACAGAGCATGAGAGGGGGAGGGGCAGAGAGAGAGGGAGACACAGAACCGGAAGCAGGCTCCAGGCTCTGAGCTAGCTGTCAGCACAGAGCCTGACGCGGGGCTCGGACCCACGAACGTGAGATCTGACCTGAGCCGACGTCGGAGGCTTAACTGACTGAGCCCCCACGTGCCCCGGTTCACTGATCCTTTGTGATGCCTGCCCAAATCTGCTTTTGAACACCTAACATGAAATTTTTATTTTAGCAGCTATACTTTTCAGCCCCACAAAAATTTCTACTTCACTTTTTATAATTTCTCTTTATTCTTCTATTCATACACTGTTCTGATTTCTTTTAGTTCTTTGTTCATGGCGTCCATTCTCTCTTTGCACATACTTAAGACTTTATTTTAAAGTCTTTTGTCTAGGTGTACCTGGGTGGCTCAGCTGGTGAAGCATCCGACTTCAGCTCAGGTCATGATCTCATGGTCCATGAGTTTGAGCCCCGTGTCGGGCTCTGTGCTGACAGCTCAGAGCCTGGAGCCTGCTTCGGATTCTGTGTCTTCCTCTGTCCTCTGCCCCTCCCTGATCATGCTGTCTCTCAAAAATAAACATTAAAGAAAAAAAAGAAGATAAGCTTATCAACACAATAATACAGGTTTTAAACACTGTGATGTCTGTGTACTTTAACATGTATGATTATACAATTCAAAATATAAAAAAATAGGGGTTTCTAGCAGAGAATAGAGTTATGATTTTTGATTCACTTTGACAATTTTTTTTGACAATCTGTGTTTTAATAGGTGCATTTAAACCACTGGTGTTCGAGGGATTACTGATAGAGTTGGGTTCATACCCACCATAGTCATGACTGTTTTCTGTGTGCTGCCCTCATTCTTTGAAAACTGTATGCACAGGTGTAGGTGTTTCTGGCATTTCTCCTGCTCTTGCTTCTGGTTCTGACATTAATTTGGGGTAAACTTTCTGTTGTCCTTGTCTCAATATTGTCCGTTCCTTCGAAGAGCTCCAGGATTCCTTCTGGGGTTCCCGTCACAAGCATGCACACCTCGTGTGTTCATCCGGCAGTCCTGGGGCATTCGGCTCTGGTTTTTTGTTGTTTGTTTTTTCTTTCTCAGTCTTTGTTTCTATTACTATTTCCTCAAGTGCAGACTCTTCCCTTCGCTCTGTCCAGTCTACGCACAAGCCCCTCGAAGACCAGGATTTCTGTTACAGTGTTGTGTTTTTAACCACCAACCTTTCTTTCTCCTTCTTTGCTGGGGTTCCCATCTCTCTGCTGACTTTGCCCACCTACTCTTGTGTGCTGTGTCCTTTATCCGTATAATCATAGTAGTTCTACATTCCCCGTCTGGTGACACCAACACCCTGACCCTGTGGGTTCTGATGTGGCTCTCTCTTCAAATTGTGTTTTTCCTTTTAGTGATTCGGACTTGTAGGTTTTCTTGACAGCTAGACCTGATGTACTGTGTAAAGCAACTGCTGTAAATAGGCCTTTAGTGATGGTGGGGGCGGGGCGCTGGTCTCCACTCCCAAGGTCAGGGCTGTCTTTTTTTTTTTGAGACAGAAACAGACAGAGCATGAGCAGGGGAGGGGCAGAGAGAGAGGGAGACACAGAATCTGAAACAGGCTCCAGGCTCTGAGCTGCCAGCACAGAACCTGATGCGGGGCTCGAACCCACAGACTGCAAGATCATGACCTGAGCCGAAGTCAGTCACTCAGCCGACTGAGCCACCCAGGCGCCCCAGGGGTGTCTTTAGTGGACTTCTCACTGTTCCTGTTTCTGTTTTCTCTCTCCCCCGGCCCCCAGAGAGGACCAGCCGCTACGGGAGGTGGGCATTGGCAGCTCCCCTTCCCCCAGCTCAGTCAGGCTGATGAGTCTAAGACACCAGTTCTCCCGAAAGTGAGGCTCTGCCTAGCTGGTTTTCCCTGAAGCCTGTTCCCAAGAGCCCTTTGGAGAATTCCAGAATAGCTTTCCCTTTGGAGAATTCCAGAATAGCTTTCCTCCCTCCCCCTGCTGCTTCTCCTGCGTGTCCTAGGAGAATCTGGATGAGCTCCTGCAGGTAAAGACCCCAAACCCCTCTGACTGGGTCCCTGGAAACGTTTAATTCAAAATCGTCCACACAGAGCCTCCAGCAGTCTGTGAACCCAAGGTGCGGTCTTCCTAGGCCGGCACCGGCTCTCCCCGACTCCACGACGGTCCCTGCAGCGTCCGCCCCGCACCTGCCGCCTGCCACCCGGCACCCAAGGACGCGGTTTGCCCCCGGGGCCGCCCTCTCTCGCAGATCCCAGAAGCGCTCTTGCTTTTTCAGACTGTTCAGCCGTTTACCTGTTAGGACTGAGTGGCAGCTTCTGAGCTCCTTACACGCGGAAAGTGAGACCGAAGTCCGTCCTTTGCTTGGAGGCTCTAGTTAGGTGCTTAAACCCTTAGGGGTGTTAGTGTTTGGTGAGTTGACCCTGTTTCAGCATGGAACGTGCTGCTCTGCGCCTGGCGGTTCTCTGTGTTCTGGGGGCTTTGACCTTAACGTCGCCGCTCCTCAGTTTTCTCTTGATGTGTCGGGTGATGTGTCTTTCCCATCCTCTTACTTTTAACCTACGCATAAGCTTTAAAGTTGGGCCTTAGTTTTCATCCAGTCTGACAATCTCTTCAATGAAACCATTTCTTACTGAGTCGAGCTGACGTACAATATTAGGTTTCAGGTGCGCAGCACAGCGACGCGACAATCCCGTGATGGCTCCACACTCCCCGTGTGTCACACCAGCCGTCACTGTGCGTGACAGGGTTATCGACGGTATTCGCTGTGCTCTGTTTTCCTCTCCATGACTTTCTAGTTTACAGCGGGAAGTTTCTATCTCCTAATCTTCATCTGTGTCACCCCCTCCCTCACCCCTCTGGCAACCACCAGTTTGTTCTCTGTATTTATGGGCCTGTTTCTGCTTTGTCCGTTTGTTGTCTTTTGTAGGTTCCACACGAGTGAAATCATATGATATTTGTCTTATTTTGCTTAGCATAATACTCTCTAGACCCATCCATGTTGTTGCAAATGGCAAAAAAAGAAAATGGAATCTTTCTTACGACAGAGTAGTATTCTGTTGCACACGCACATCTTCTTTATCCATTCATCTGTCCTCGCACTGGGCTGCTCCCGCACCCTGGCTATTGTAAATAATGCAGTAAACATAAGGGCACATGTATCTTTTCAAATTAGTGTTTTGTTTTCTTTGGGTAAATACTCAGTAATGGAATTACTAGATCATATAGTAAAATTCTTTTATTTTTAGTTTTTTGAGGAGCTTCCACACTGTTTTCCACAGCAGCCGCACCGCTTTACATTCTACCAATAGGCATCAAAGTTCCTTTTTCTCTGCATCCTCTCCAACACTTGTTATTTCTTGTCTTTAAAAAAATTTTTTTAACCATTTTTTAATATTTATTTTTGGGAGAGAAAGAGTGAGAGCAAGGGAGGAGCAGAGAGGGAGGGAGGCACCTCCCTCCCCCTTTTTTTTTAATAGGGGCTCCTGGGTGGTTCAGTCGGCTAAGTGTCCGACTCCACAGTCTGTGGGTTCGAGCCCCGCGTCAGACTCTGTGCTGACAGCTCGGAGCCTGGAGCCTGCCTCAGATTCTTTGTCTTCCTCTTTCCTCTGTCTCTCAAAATAAAACAAAGACATAAAAAAAGACTTCAAAAAAATTTTTTTTAATATTGTAGAGAGAATGAGGAGAGGAGGGGCAGAGAGAAACAGAATCTGAGCAGGTTCTAGGCTCCGAGCTGTCAGCACAGAGCCTGACGCGGGACCTGAACCCATGAACCTTGAGATCATGACCTGAGTTGAAGTTGGACGCCTGACTATGCCACCCAGGCGCCCCTTTTGCCTTTTTGATAATAGCCATTCTGACAAATGTGACGTGATCTCTCTTTGTAGTTTTTATACATTTATTATAATCGTTTGTGAGAGAGAGCATGAGAGGGGGAGGGACAGAGGGAGGGAGGGAGGGAGGGAGGACCTCAAGCTGCCTCCATGCCGTCGGCGCAGAGCCCGATGCGAGGCTCAGTCTCGTGAGCCCCGAGATCATGACCTGAGCCGAAACCAGGAGTCTCCTGCTCAGCTGGCTCGCGCCCCCCGGGTCCCTCTGCAGTTCTGATTTACGTTTCCCCGATGCTTGGTGATGGTGAGCATCTCTTCATGCGTCTGTTAGCCATCTGTAGGTCTTTGGAGAAATGTCCACTCAGGTTTTCTGCCCGTATTTTAATCAGATTATTTTTTGGTGTTTAGGTTGTAGAAGTCCTTTATGTATTTTGGATATTAACCCCTTATCAGATCTACCGTTTGCAAATGATTTCTCCCATTTAGTAGGTTGCTGCCTTCTTTTGTGGATGGTTTGCTTGGCTGCGGAGAGTTTTACTTTGGTGTAGTGATTTTTGCTTTTGTTTTTCTTTTCTTGCCTGAGAAAAACTATTCAGATATGTTGTTACCACCGATGTCCAAGAAATTACTGCCTGCTTTCTTCTAGGAATTTTATGGTTTCAGATTTGACATTTAGGTTTTAAATCTATTTTACTTTTCATTATATGGCACAAAAAAGTGGCCCAGTTTTCCCAACACCATTTATCTTTTCCTCATTCTGTATTTTTGCCTCCTTTGTCATAGAATTAATTTGGGGTTTATTTCTGAGCTCTCTGTTCTGTCCCATTGATCTGTGTGTCTATTTCTGGACCAGTACCATACTGTTTTATTTTAGCCTTGTAGAATATCTTGAAATTTGGGATTGTGATACCTTGAACTTTGTTGTTTTCTCAAGACTGCTTTGGCTATTTGTGGTCTTTTGTAGAACAATACAAATTTTAGGCTTTTTTATTCTAGTTCTGTGAAAAATCTGTGTTTTGGATGGGGATTGCACTAAATCTGGAGATTGCTTTTGGTAGTAGGGACATCGTAACAATATTGATTTGGGGGCGCCCGGCTGGCTCAGTTGGTTGAGTGTCCAGCTCTTGGTTTCTGCTCAGGCTATGATCTCACGGTTCGTGGGTTTGAGCTCCATCTCAGGCTCTGTGCTGGCAGAACCTGCTTGGGATTCTCTCTCTCTCTTTCTGCACTTCCTCCACTCGTGCTGGTACTCTTTCTCTCTCAAAAATAAACTTCAAAACAAAACAGCATTGATACTTCCAATCCATGAGCGTGGAATGACTTTCCACTTGTGTTGTTTTTGATTTCCTTCATCAATGTTTTGTAGTTTTCAATTTTTTTTTAATGTTTTATTTATTTTTGATACACAGAGAGACACAGCGTGAGAGGGGGAGGGTCAGAGAGAGGAGACACAGAACCGGAAGCAGCTCCAGGCTCTGAGCTAGCTGTCAGCACAGAGCCCGACACGGGGCTCGAACCCACGAACGTGAGATCTGACCTGAGCCGAAGTCGGAGGCTTAACCGACTGAGCCACCCAGGCGCCCCTGTAGTTTTCAGAATAAAGGTTTTTCACCTTCTTGGTTAAATTTATCCCTAGGTATGCTTTTTGATGCATTTGAAAATGAGGCTGTTTTCTTAATTTCTGATGATCTCTTTTAATTGGCATGTGTAGGCTGTTTATATTTAATATAATTAATGATTCTGCCATATTATTTTTTGCTTCATTCCTTTTTTCCCTTCCCTTTTGTCTCCTGTGCCTGCATTCTTTTGTATTAAATATTTTTAGCATTACATTTTAATTTACGTTTTAGCTTTTTGTTAGGTATTTTTAATGGCTGCACTGGTGATTACAATATTCAAAGCTGTCTTTTCAGTCTACTTCCGAACTAATGTTTTACCACTTCAAGTGAAATGTACACACCTTACAAACATTTGCCTTCCTCCTCTACACTGTAACTTTGTCAACATCATATTTCCATACACTGAGAACCCTGAAAGACCGTAATTGTTAAGGTAGAAAGTCAGACATCCTCTAGAAAACTTGAGAGGAGAGGCACCTGGGTGACCCACCAGTGCAGTATCCGACTTCGGCTCAGGTCATGATCTCCAGGTTGGTGAGTTTGACCCCCGGTGTCAGGCTCTGTGCTGATAGCTCAAGAGCCGGAGCCTGCTTCAGATGTGTCTCCCTCTCTGCCCCTCCCCTTGTTGTGCTCTCTCAAAATGAATAAACATTAAACTTAAAACTTTTTAAACGAATAAAAGGAATTTAAGAGGAAACATTAATGTATTTGCCCAGATCTTTCTGTTTCTGATTTCTTTCTTAATGTTTATTGATTAAAAAAAGTGTTTAATGCTTATTTATTTTTGAGAGAGAGAGAGCATGAGCAGGGGAGGGGCAGAGAAAAGAGGGACTCAGAATCTGAATGAAGCAGGCTCCAGGCTCCTAGTTGTCAGCACAGAGCCTGATGTGGGGCTTGAACGCACCAACTGTGAGATCATGACCTGAGGTGAAGTCAGACACTCAACTGGCAGGCAGGCGCCCCAATGGTTGATTTTTGACAGAGTGAGAGAACACGAGTTGGGGAGAGAGAGAGAAAGGGGAATAGAGAACTGAAGCAGACCCGATGTGGGGCTGGGACCCACAAACCGTGAGATGACCTGAAATCAGACGCTTAACCAACTGAGCCACCCAAGAGCCCCTGATCTCATTCCCTTAGCATTGCTTTCTGAGAGGCGCTGCTGGTTCTGGACTCTGCTCAGCTTCATGTAGGAAGATCTGTTTCATCTGTATTCCGGGCATTATTCTGTGGATACCGTACTCTAGATGGCTACTTTCAGCCTTTAAAAACTGTCCAGTCAGATGGGCTCCGGGGTCTGGTGAGAAATCTGTGGTTACTGTTGTTTCTCTGTATAAAAGGAGTCACTTTGTGGGGGGTCGCTGTTTTCAAGATGAAAAGTCTTCAGTTTCATTAGTCAGTGGTGTTTTGACATGATTTTCTTTAACTTTTTGGGGTGTACTCAGATTTGAATCCTTAGATTTGTCTTTTGCCAAATTTGGGAGATTTACCCATTTTGGTAAAACACAATTTTTTACACCAGTGTCTTTCTCTCTCTTTGCTGGGAATCCATTAATGCACGCATCAGATCTTTTTATATTTTCCCACAAGTCCCCAACGCTCGGTTTCTGTTTCCAAATGTTTATCAACTGAATTTTTCGCTTTTAAGCTTATAACTCTTGGTTTATTTCAAGAGCATAATAACTAGAGCTTTAAAAGGCTCTCATTTCTTTTTCTGAGTATTCCAACACATTTAAGTTGACATCTATTTACTTTCTTTTCCCTTTAAAGACTTTTCTGGCTCTCTGTTCACTCTCAGCATTAAAATCCTCTAGAAAATGTTGATGTGTTTTTTGTTTTTGGAAGCAGGCAGTCTGACTAGGTTCAGACTGCACACGCTTACCTCCTCTGGACGGGCTTTGGTTCTGGTGTCTGTTGCTCCCCAAGCCCGTGTCGGGCTATTTGGGTCTGTCCTTGTGTGCCCCATCAGGGGCCAGTCCGTACTGTGGCTCAGTTCATAAAGTCTTTGCTTCCACAGGCCAGCTCCAGGCACACACAGCTCAGAGTTATCATGGGGGTGGGGAGGGCGGACTTCTATCCTTCCATCTTCCAGATGCCCCTTTTCCTGGTTTTTGGTAAAAAACTTCAGGTTTTACCTCTATGTGGTGTTGTACTCTATGATTGGGTCCAGCTTGGGGCCAAAGTGATAAGAGAAAATATCTCACACTCACACACTCACACACACACACACTCTCTCTCTCTCTCTCTCTCTCTCTCTCTCTCTGTCTTTGGAGGATACGGGTTTCCCCTTTTCTAGGCCCTCGTCTCTGGGCCCTCAGTGTGTCCAGATCTGCTCATGCAGATGTGCAGCTTCGAGATTTCCTGGTGTCCACGGGCCGTTCCCAGTGCTCTGCCGGTGGGGAGGGAGGTGGCGGCTCCTGGGTGCCGGGTCTGGCGAATGCAGGCTGCCCAGGAGATAAAGAAGGGAAAAATCTAGGAAAATCACCACCGTATTGGTTCGTCCTGCAGTTCCAAGCCCCGCCCCCGATCTGCCTGCTCTGATCGGCGTCTCAGAGTGCCGGGACAACGCTCTGTTCTGCTCAGCGTTTAGTTGTGAGCCCCGGGAAGACACTGGGCAGAGTGTGCTAATACCCAGGGGGAGGTTTCCAAACTCGGGATATTTGTGCCCACAGGTTTGCCCATCTCAGAGGTGACCTGAGACCCTGGTTAACATCCACTGTGTCCCGTTGTGTTGCTGTGGACATAAACGCAGAGGGAGGGACAAGCGGTAAGTCTTGGCACAGCATTCTACAGAAACCTGCGTGCTTGGTCCGGGTGGACCGCGTTCTTGTGGCTGTTTAGGCCTGAGCTCATTCTGTGACTTCGGGCAGGGTCACAACGGGCACTGATGTCTTCTTACAGGTGAAATGTGGCTCTAAATGTGGGCCTACCTCTAATTAGCAGTGCTTTTATGACACGAAAGACCTGCCAGTTAGTGAATTGTTCTCTTAATCGAAGGCCCTTCTTCCTCATCTGTTTCTGGGACAAAGGTAGCATCATCCTCTAGGACAGCAGCTTTGACACCTGTTTTGACAAGTTTAACTTGAAGGAGAACCTAATGAGTTACCAGACTAACGATGCCTGAGAGAAGGGGAGTGCATTTCAAAGTATCTATTAATGCAACGTGGACGGAAGATCTAAAAAAGCCAATGATGAAGGCTTCCTTTCGTCAGGAGAACTAGCCTCCCCGAGTCGGGGCGAAGCGCCCCGCGAGCCCTGCGGGGCCCCCGCGCCATCCTTCCCTGGCCGCCAGCACCCCTCCCCCCCACCTGGGGGCTCTGGTAGCCGGCTGGTCACCGGGTCAGAGCGCAGAGCTCGCAGAGCCCCGTGCCTCCTTAGATGAGACTTTCATCTCATGGGCGCATAGATCTCAAGCTGTCGGCAGTGATCTTGGTTCGCAGGTTGAAAGGTCCATAGGAGAAATGGTGGCAACCACTGCCACCTCAAAGTAGATGTTACAGCCGCGATTCTGTCACCACCGCCTGTGCCCCCAGCCTCTGCGGACACCCCTCTCCGGGGGCGGAGCCCACACCACGGCTGGCACAGCAGCTCCTCAGTGGCTTTGCTGCAAGCTCATTAGGCCTTTGGCAGTCAGAGAACAAGGTATAAAAAAAAATGCTTGTTGCAGTTTCTCAAAATGTCAATAATACTCTGCATTCAATTAAAATTAGTAAAAATATTTTATTGAATTTCAGGAACTTGGTAATTTTAAAATTTAAAATCTTTGCACACAAATCACCACTATGCCTTCTAGGATTGTGGACGTTAGGACTTGAAGACTGTCACCGATCTCCTTGTGTCACATAGCGTGGAAATCCCAAGTCCTGGGGCTGCCCCGCCCCCTCTGACCGTGACTCAGGGTCTGTGCTGCTGCTCTGGGGAGGGTGGCGAAGGGCAAAGGGCGCCAGAGTCAGAGGGATTCCAGCTCCTGCCCAGACACACCGTGTCACGGGGCTCACAGGTGAAGCTTCTCTTTCATATTTTTGTTCTGTTTGGGGCAAAGCTGTTCAAATGAAGTTTCTAGTCTCGTGGGGAGCTCAGAAGCTCGGCAAAGGTCAAAGCAGAAACCTCTTAAAATAAGACTTTTAGGGACTTCCAGGGAACAGCTGGCAGTTAGTTCAGAGCAACAAGAGGCACCAGACGCCAAGCAGGGCGGCAGGGACGCAAGCTCAGTGGCCTGGGAGGTTTTGAGGGCTCTTAGGAATTCAGAGCTAAACTGGAAAAGTCTTTTAAGTGCCTGGGACACAACTGCTTACTAATCCATGCTGTTTTCCTGCCCTCTCCTGGATAGTCTGAAATTTCCAAGTGCCAGTCAGCCAACTGAACAAGACAACACGGAGGAGGACGCCTCAAACCCTCTTGGAAAAGGCACACGCCCGCTCCCTCACAGCAAGAACCATCCTCCTCTCTTCTTTTAAACTGAGAACTGGGTACTTTTCTTAAAGGCTACAAGCCCCGCAGAAATCCCCGCAGACCCAAAGTCTGTGTCTGAGGCCCGGAAATAACCCACTGACGGCTGGGCCCCCGTCCTCTGGACGGTGACGGGCACACTGCTGTGGAGACGCGGCTCCAGGCGGACGCACGGTGCACCGGCCCGCGCTCGCACTGGGGTCTTCTCGACCGTTCACCCGCCCAGGGCTCAGCCACGGCCCACGGTGAGTGGCAGGTCTGGACCACTCAGTGGAGCGGCCTGACCCTACACAAGACACAACGCAAAGGGAGTTATTTTCCAAATTGCAAACCTTCGAGTAAAAAGACAAAAACGGTACATTCCAAGGTGATCTGTGAAGTGCCTGGAAGATGCAGACGGCTGCCCTGGGGGCTCTGATCCATCCACATCTCAGCCTGCAAGTCAGAGTTTGCCACGGTCACACAGGTGGGGTCTCGTTCACGTGACGGTTCTGTTTTTATTTCTTTAAATGGCTGAGTTATAAATCCAGCTAGTGTGCAGTAATTTCATTATTTTTAATATGCATGATCTGCAGTAGCATCGTGACAGCTCTGTACTGTGGGTTGACACACAATACTTAGGACAGATTTATCATATTTGGTCTGTAGGTAAATAAGGTTTTAAAATTGCCTAAATATACCATTCTGAGCCGTTTCACTCCACCAGGAAAATACAGGGTTTTTCCTTCTCTTAAAAAAAAAATTAAATACCAAAATAACTACATTTAAATAAATAACATGATGATGATGATGACATTTAAAAGTTCACAATAAGGCCAAAACCCTCTTCTATTTGCCCAGCTGCTCAGCCCTTACCCCTTGGAAGGCTCTGGAAAAGCCAGCGGTTTTGTTCAGGGGCAGCGGGACTGAGGCCGGGCGGGGCGGGCGGGGGGGGGGCCCTACTGCTCATCCACTCACCTGTTTCCTTTCACCTCACTTTTGTGTCTTGTAGGCGAGAAGTCAGCTTTAGGCCTGCTTCAGCTCTGAAAAGCTGAGGGGGATTTCCTGTCACAAATCAGAGAAGGACCTGGATGTTTCCAAGGCCCTCGAGTTAGTTAGCACGCAGCCTCTCCTCACGGGCACCCGCTGCTCCCCACACGCTGGGCAGGCCGCAGCGTCACCGGTTGGTTGGACGATGGCTCTGTGCCTCGAGCCGGTGACTGCGACTAGCAGACGTGCCACGGAGAGACCTGTGACCCTTGTCTGGAAAGGGCGTGGGGAAGAAGACGGAATCTTTTTTCCAAATGAAGTAGGAACAGTTCTGTCGTTTTAAACACACACAACACTTAGGAGGCTTGTTTTACTTAGAGTGGAAAATTACGCCAGGGACAAAGTCAACACAAAGAAACAAACAACAAAAAGTAGCAGGAAAGAGAACCAGTTAAGTAAGTGCAGCTCGGAGAGTCCGGCAGTTCTTTCGGTCATGGCTACATGCAGCCCAGCGCGGGCATCCGTCTGTCCAGTCAGTCTGTCTGTCCATCCTAAACGCATCCGGCACCTGCTCTAACACGGAAACCCTGCGGATGCCATCTGGTAGCTCCTCACAACGCTAACAGGACAGACAAAAGGAAATCATTCCATAGGCTGAAAACAAAGAAAACAAAACTACATTGTTTCTTTTCCCCAAATGAAATCAACACAAAAAGTCCTGTGTGATTCCAAAATTTCCAGAGTAGAAATGGAGTGATCTGAAATGTCAAAGACCCCATTATTTCATAAAGAAAGTACACCTCAAAACACTCTAACTCCACATGTGGACAACGAAACACGGTCTCCTCTCCCAGCGCCGGCCCTGAGGGTGCTGGCAGGGGGGCGGGCTCACCCAGGACCTCGCGTCTCTGCGCTGGGGTTACCAGCTGGGCTGGGGCTGGGGAGACGCTGCCGCAGCCAGGTTTTGTTGCATGTGGTTTATGTTCAGGTGTGACTTCTGTCTTTAAGGAGTTTAAGGCCACCTGGGTTTTGTGTATTCAGTGCTGAGGTGAAGTCCAACCGCAGGGCCCTCTACCCACCGAGACGGTGCTCCAAGCGTCGGTGAGAGGCAGTGTCTCCTTTTGGCACCACAGAGTTGATATTAAAGTACGAAAAGCTGTCCCAGTCGCTAGTTCTGGACCCCCTTCTCCCTGCCGGCTGCCGGCGGCGTGTCCACACTCAGCGCGATGACGATGCTCTCTCCATCTTCCGTCTTGACCCGCTTCAGCTCCGGCTGCTCAGACTGGTCGCCATTCTGGCGCTTTGTGGGGAGGGAGGCCGACGCCGACGCGTGTGTTGCCAGCATGTGCAGAGGACTCGCCACTGCTGCAAAGAGACGGTGAGTCAGAGCCCGTGTTCTCGGGTGCGCCCTCGTCCCCGGTCAGGGCCCCACGGGGCCCTGGGTGCCAGCTGGTCCAGGCTCTGCCCCAGCACTGGCCTGGGTATGTGACTGGTGTGGCCTGTGGTGGCCAGGGGCACAGGAGCTGGGGTTGGACTCCTGGGGACCAGAAACCCGACACAGCAAGTTAACTGAGGAGTGGGTGTTTTCAGAAGCAGCCGGCACCTTTACACTTCACAGAAGTGGGGGAGGCTCAGGCAGAGGGGCTGCTGCCAGCCTTTCCCCCCAACCCCCACCACCCACGTGCCCCACACGACACTGAGCACTCCTGGGTGGGCATGTGGTTCAGGCCAACCGGGAGCTGCAACAAGAAAAGCTGGTTAATTCCCTTCTGGATCCCGTGAACCTAGGAATTTATAAGCAGACGTGTGCCCGCAAGCCTGGGGCCGGCTTCTCCTTGGTCCCCGCCACCAAGTGTGTCCTCCCTCAGGTCTTCAGCACAGACCGACCCTCCCCTCCTTCCCTGGCACTCACCCGGCCCATGCTTTGCACAACCAGGCAAACTCCAGGACATGAAGAAAGAAAAGTGCCGCTGCCTCAGAGCGAGAAGACAGGGCTGGGTGGCAAAGCAAGGACTGGGCCCCACCTTGGGAAGGGGCATTCGGGCGTGTGGTGCCCAAGCCCCTTCCTGGTCCGAGCCCGGACACACCCACGGTGAAGCACACAGATGGGCACGGAGTCGCCCTGTACTTTGGGAAGAGGAGTCACAGGCTACAGAAAGGCAAAAGCAGGAGGGGAAAAAGCAGGAGGGGAGGGGATGAGGGGAAGGCCAACCCTAAACCAGGCGATGGGTTCCATCAAGGGGTGCCGAGGTGGAAGATGCTGGGGCCCAGGGACGCGCACTGACTGCTGCAGACTGCCTGACTGGAGGATTGGCACAGGAAGCAGTTCTGCAACTTAGACACACCTGGTTGTACCCAACCCAACCCAACCGAACTGTGTATCTGGGCCGCCCGCTCCTTCTCACAGGGGAGCCTTGGGCCTCTCCACCACGTCACACGCTCATGAGACAGCCCCCGCCCCCGGATTTGTCTCCGGGTAGTTGTGGGCAGCCCTGGGTGACCACACAGAAGCAGTCCCGACCTCGGCCCCGTGCTAAGGTCCCTTGTGTATGATACATGCGGATGGAGAGAGCATCCTCTTGGGCAGACGGGCCCTAGAGGTCTCTGGGGGCCAGGCACCCCGAGAGCTGTCAGCCCCTGACCTAGACGGGAGGCCAGGGCGGGGCTCTGCTCGTGGTCATGCCCTCGGGAATAGAGGGGCCAGCTAGACCCTGATTGACGGGCACCCTGGTTCCTCTCCGCTGCATTCCAGAGGCAGTGTCCTGTCGCCGTCAAGAAAGGGCCTGTGTGGCTGCTGGGGTCGCACTGACAGGCAGCCCGGTTCTTCCAGCTGGGCACACAAACCACGTAGTCTTAAGATGCTTGACACAGCTGTGAGTGCGTCGGGGCCCAGAGCTGAGCAGCACGGGGCGCTGGGGCCTGGCTGTGCTCAGCCGCCGTCCCAGGGGAAATACAGAGCCGGGTCCTTCCACTGGTGAGCACGTACCTTGTTCTATGTGTGCTTCTGGTTAGAGACAACGTACCACGTTAGCACTGAGCTCATGCCTGCACGCCACGCATCTAACAGGACAGCCTTCTGGGCCTCTGCACTACTATGCTTGGGGTCCACCGTAAACAGGAAAAGTTGCCAACAGTAACACCAACCCTGGAAAACAGGGCACTAACAGGCTGTGAAAAGCACACGTGTTTCCAGTCAGAGCTGAACCCAGGATGGGACACCACCGTGTCGCCCCTCGGCAGGAGCGATTCAACATCCCTCCGCCCCACGCGTGTGTGCGTGCAAGCATGTGGGGGCACAGACTGGGATTACATGTAACGGTTAGTGGTAGACAAACACTGAGGGTCAACTGCGTGTGGTCACCTCCACAAGTCCCTCCGAGCACCAGCCTCACACAGGGTGAACGTGACAGATGCTCAGGGGTGCAGGTCCCCTGCCTTCAGCTGGTAGAGGTGTGAGAGCAACACTGTCCCCTCAGGGCAGGCGCCTCCCAGGCAGCGGGTCAAGCGGGTCTTCTGCTGGCTCCAGCTACACTCCTGCAAGTGGCCCCGGAGAAGGCGGAGGTGAACAGGGACACCGGACTAAGACGACAGCGCACAGACACCTCTGTCCCCATGAGGCCCTGACGCCTCCTTAAAACCTCAGAGCAGCACAGGCCAGAGGGCTGGGGATGGTTTTCTGCAAGAAAGGCCGATGGATGGGGGGGGACTCTTCAGGACAGCGAGTGAAGTATCAGCCTAGGGCTTCTGCTTCAGGGTCACCCAGAACATCGTCAGCAGCCTGATCCCAACACCTGCTGCCCCCGCCCCCGGACAAGGCCTGAGACTGGGGTAGCTGTCTCAGCAAAGGGTGATACCGATGGAGCACCTCTGGCCAAAACCACAGCCCAGTGGGGGAAGAGAGGCTGAGCAGCGGCCAGAAGCACATTGGGTTTTCCAGGGGGGCAGGCGGTACAGCCCCCCAGAGCAATCCCGCATGGGCGCAGGCCTGACTTCCATATTCACTCTGCGAGGCCAGCATCCCCCTGAAACCGAAGAAGTGGACCAGAATACTACCGGAAAGCTACAAACCACGTCGCTGACAAACACTGACATAAACGAGACTTCAGCAAATCAAATTCAATAGCACATGAAAGGGTTACACACCATGGCCGACAGATTCATCCCAGGGATCCAAGAGTAAACAAACCAACCAAAAGAAAAAGTACAACACACTGCATCAAAAAAGGAAAAACCCACATGATCATCTCAACACAGAAAAGCGCATGACTGAATTCAACACCCTTTCCCAATAAAGCTCAGCAAACCAGAAAGTGGGGAAACTCAGTATAATAAGGTCCGTGGACAACCCACAGACAGCTGCCATCGGCCTTGATGGTGAACGGCGCTCTCCCCTGGGGACCAGGAGCAGGAGCAGGACACAGTGCCGCTGACATCCAACACTCTGCAGTCCTGGGCCGGCAGGCAGCACAAGGAAGTCAATGGCATCCAAATGGAAAAGGAAGTAAAACTCTCTACTGGAAAGGACCTAATCTTTGTAGGAAATCCTAATAAATCCACCCAAGAAAACCCCTAAGCCAAAAACTGACAACTCACAACTGAACTCAGCAAAATTGCAAAGCACAGTATTGACATGCAGAACTCAGCTGTATATACAGTAAGAATGAACAACTTAAAAAGGAAATTAAAACAATTCCAAAGGGGTAAGACAGGAAGAAATTTAAGCAGGACTTTTATGCTGAAAACTATAGAGCATCGCTGAGCGACACTCAAGACCTAAACAAATGGAAAGATGTCCATGCTCCTGGAGGAGGAGACGGGACGCTTGCCGTGCGGCCCTACTGCCTACACCAGTGTGTGCGCTCGGTGCAGTCCCCATCAAAATCCGAAATGTTTTTGTTATGTTTTGCAGAAACGGAAGAGCTGATCCTAAAATCTGCATGGAATTGCTAGGGATCCAAAACAGTCAAAACAATCTTGAAAAAGAAGAACAAAGAGGACTCCTACTTTCCAATTTCCTACAGAATTATAGTAATCAAAACTGTGGCTATGGCATACAGACAGACATGAAGGTCAGGGAGACAGAACTTAAGAGAATTTAAAAAAAATTTAAGGTTTTTAATTTATTTTTGAGAGACAGAGACAGCGCGAGCAGGGGAAGGTCAGAGAGAGAGGGAGATACAGAATCTGAAGCAGGCTCCAGGCTCTGAGCTAGCTGTCAGCACAGAGCCCAATGCGGGGCTCAAACCCACGAACTGTGAGATCATGACTCAAGCTGAAGCCGGATGCTCAACCGACTGAGCCACCCAGGCGCCCCAAGGGAGACAGAACTTAGAAATAAACCCGTATATCTGAGGTCAAGTGATTTGACAAAACCTCTCAGTGTTTGGGAAAGCACGGTCTCTTCCATGGTGCTGGGACAAATGGATATCCACACACCAAAGAATGCAGTCAGATCCTTGCCTCACACTCGACACAAAAATTAACGCAACATGGTTCAAAGACCTAGCCCCACGAGCTGGAATGCTATAGCTCTGAGCAGAAGAAAACACGGGCTAATACCTCTGAGGTGGCAGTGGGGTCTTAGCCTGGAGCTGCTTCAGATTCTGTGTCTCCATCTCTCTCTGCCCCCAACCTCCACTCATGCTCTCTTTCTCTCAAAAATAAATATTAAAAAAATTTTTTTTTAAATCTAAAAATCTGGCGCATCAGAGACACTATCAGGAAAGTGAAGAGACAAACCCACCTAGTGGGAGAAATTATTTACAAATCGGATCTCTCAACAAAAAACGTACAAAAGACTTAAGACATTATCTCTGAAGACCTACAAATCCCCAGCACATGAAAAGTTGCTCAACATCATTAGTCATGAGGGAAATGCAAATCAAAACCACTGATTACCGCTTCACACCCAGTAAGTGGCCATGAGGGGGAAAAAACACAACAACAACAGAAAAGAACAAGTGTTGGTGAGGATGTAGACAAATCAGAATCTCCTGCACGTGTGGAGGGATGTAAAATGCTGTAGCTGCCGTGGAAAACAGTCTGGAGGCTCTTTCATAAACTTAATGCAGAATTACCGTATGTCTGAGCAATTCTGCTTCGACGTATACACCCAAAAGAAGTGAGAATGACGACACAATATGTATGCACACATGCTCACAGCAGCCAGAGGGTGCACACGACAGAAACGTCACCAACTGGTGAATGAACCAACAAAAATGGAAACGTATTTCCCATGAAGTAAGTACTGACCCATGCCATAAACCTCAGAACGTGATCTGCTCAGTGAGAGGCCAGATATAAAAGGCCATGCATCAAATTTTATTTCCAGGGAATGTCCAGTGTCAGCAAACCCACAGAGACTGCAGATTAGCGGCTACCAGGGGCTCAGGCGAGAGGGAGTCAGGAAGTAACTGCTTACTGTGTAGACGGTCTCCTGCGGGGACGATGAAAATGCTTCTGAACTCCTCCTTAGAGGCGATGGTTTCCAAATGCTGTGAGTGTACTGACTGCCACTGACTTACACACTTTAAAATGGTCAATTGTATATTTACGTGTATTTTACCGTGACAAGAAAAAAAAAAACAAATGACTTAAATCCTAAGGAGATACTGACTATAAAAGAATTACTGCTAATTTTAAAATATAGTAAAAGCAAGTTCTTTTATAGATGCTGAAGTATAAAGAGATGCAAATGACACTATGTCTGGATCTGCGTGGGGAACGGCTGTGAGAGAATTTCCAGTATGTCTGACATTTTCCATAATAAAAAGCTTAAAAGAAAAATATCAAAGCGGCTGCCTCTCCGATATTAACAGGTACAGTGTTCCTTTCTCAAGCGTGACTGTCAAGGGTGAAGGCAGTCACGGGCCATGGAGCACCTCAGTGACAGCTGACACTGTGCAAGGAGAGCCACCTGCAGACCACCCCGCTTGCTCACAGTCTTCAAGCTCATCTGCCACCTCCTCCCTGTTTCCAACAGCACCTCCTGCACCCACTGGGCTGGGCACTGCCACTGGGGAAGGACAGCGGCCTGTGGGGAGGGCAGAGTTGGGAAGCACTGAAGACAATGCTGCTGAATCATTACTGACTAGAGAGAAAACCCTTTTCTAAGCCAGTGATTTCTTATAAAGAAAAAAAAAATTTTTAATTTTTTAAATTTTTTTAGAGCACGAGTGGGGAAGCAGGCTCCAGGCTCCGAGGTGTCAGCACAGAGCCCGACAAGGGGCTTAAACCCAGGAATGTGAGAGCATGAGTGACCTGAGCTGAAGCAGGACACCCAACCGACCGCACACTCTAGGAGCCCCTAGTAAAAGACAGCAAGGAAATTAAAGAAGAGCCAGTAAATTTCCCACTAACAGATAATTTAAAATGAGTTTTTACTAAAACTGTAAGGAGTTTCAGTATTTTTTCCAGGCTTCCTTATTCTGAGAGGGAATAAGTCTCAAGGCTGACACTGCAGTGATCATCAATCATGATAAAAAACTGTTTGGCTTTAAAGCCCCAATATATTAAGAATTTAATACAGCTTTAATTTATTTTATAGATTATATTTTTCAGAGTACCTGGGTGACTCAGTTGATTGAGCCACCTCCTGATGTCATGGTTGTGGGATCAAGCCCCAAGTTGGGCTCCATGATGACAGAGAAAAGCCTGCTTGGAATTTCTCTCCCTCTGTCCTTCCCCTGCCCCCACGCACACCTCTGTCTCTAAATAAATAAATAAACATTTAAAAAATTGTATTTTGGGGGGCACCTGGTCAGGCACTTCGGCTCAGGTCATTATCTCATGGTTCATGGGCTCCAGCCCTGCACTGGGCTCTGTGCTGACAGCTCAGAGCCTGGAGCCTGCTTCCAATTCTGTCTTCCTCTCTCTCTGCTCCTTCCTTGCTCGCACTCTCTCTCTCAAAAATAAACATTAAAAATTTTTTAAAAATAAATTTAAAAAATTTTTAATCGGGTCTTTCTAAAGTTTGAGAGAGCACGTGCGCGCACACATGAGTAAGTGAGGGAGAAACAGAGAAGAGAGGGAGAGAGAATCCCATGCAGGCCCTGTGATGTCTGCGGAGAGTCCAACAAGGGCTTGACCCTATGACCCTGGGATCAGGACCTGAGCCAAAACCAAGAGTCAGATGTTTGACTGACTGAGCGACTCAGGTGCCCCAAGAGTTGTTTGAAATGACAGTTACCACGTGCCAACCTGTGGATAAATGGAGAAACTTGCAATCAATTACCCATTTCACATGCTCTCTTCTCAGGTCCTCTAACTCTTATATTCACGATGAAATCTTTCATATTTCCACATTCTCCTGTGCAGAGTAAAAATGTGCTCCATAAACGGCATTCACACATAAACTAGTCAGCACTCGCACGAAATCTGCAAGGGTGCAAGACCCCGTTCCAGGGGCAGGATTACTGACACCAAATCAGGGCAGTGTTCAGAGCCAGCAGCACATTAGAGAGAATGCTGCAAAACAGTGGAAAACTTAATTCTTTGCTGATTAAATCTTCAAGGAAAAATTTTAGATACCAACTTACACATGTGAAAGGGAGATACAGCTCTTCTAACCCCTTCCAGCAGACAGGACATTGGAGGCCCCTGACCAGCACCAGCGGTTCTCAGACAACCTGGAATGGGTTAGAAATGCACATTCTTGGGCCGCCCAGGCCACACCTGCCCAGGCAGGGCCCCTGGGAGGGAGTCCTCGAGGGGCTCTGAGGCACATGACGGCTGGGAATCACTGGCTTGAACCATGACTTCAGCCTAAGCAGGACTCGGACCAGCCACCTCCCAATGCCACCTCTGTCCAGCTGCACACAGCACCAACAGGTCTGCTGCTTCAAGGTCATCCACAATGACAATCTTATTCGGAGAGAAAATTAGGCCCGAACCACTCTTAATACTTAGGGGGTACAGGACCTGAGAAGACAGCATTTGAAATGGGTAACTGATTGCAAGTTTCTCCATTTATCCACAGGTTGGCACGTGGTAACTGTTATTTAAAAATAAAGAACCCTTGGGGCGCCCGGCGGCTCAGTCAGTTAAGTGTCTGACTCTTGGTTCCAGCTCCTGTCAGGATCCCACCATTCGTGGGATGGAGCCCCCGTGTTGGGCTCTGCACTGACAGCACGGAGCCTGATTGGGATTCTCTTTCTCCCTCCCTCCCTGCCCTTTCCCCACACTCTCTCTCTCAAAATAAACAAACTTAAAAAAAGATGATAACAACAAAGAAGGCTCAGATGGTGAGTCTTCCCCAGAAAAGGTCCCAGATGTATTTTACCACTGCTTTTGGGGCCGGGCCGAGTGGGATCTGAAGCCCATGAAGAGAATGCAGGTCTCCTCCAATCCGTCACAGCTCAGAGGTGGGAGGTAAACACAATTAGGCCTTCTGTTCGCTCTTCTTTTTCAAAGAAACTCTATGGGCACAGAGAGCGCCTTCTGACCAGTGGCCTGGCTTGGCTACTCTGCACGCTTGGACAAGGACCCACTGCTAAAACAGCAGCAGCTCCTAGGACGACACTAGACTCCTGAGTTGACTCGACAGCCAGCCGGGCCCCGACCCCTAATGTGGGCTTCACAGGCCTGGGTGAAAGGAGGTTCTCCGTGCTCTGATTTAAAAGACAAGTTCAAGGGCACCTGGGTGGCTTAGTTTAATCGTCTGACCTCTGACCTCACGGTTACTGAGTTTGAGCCCCTTGCTGGGCTCCGTGTTGGGCGTGGAGCCTACTTAAATAAATAAATACACAAATAAGCAGATAAAGAAATAAATGCCAAGCTTCCTTGGTCGGTCCTGTCTTCTCTACTCGTCCATGTGAGAACATCTGTGGAGAGCTGTGTGCACAGAGAGCAGGACTCTGCTTCTGCGGGACACACTCTCAGTACGCCACACCCCCAGGGGACCGCTCAGAAGGCAGGTGCCAGCACCCAAACCTCCCGTCACACTAGGTCATACCCAGGTATCTACACAAGGAGGGGAGGATATTTTCATCTCTCAAGGGATTTACAGACACACCAATCTGCATTCAGACGACCCTCCAGTGGGACCCCATGGGAGCTGATACCCACAGCTGTTGCCAGGTGCCCTGTAGCACTATTAGGTTTCCTATCAGTTGGAAATGCAAACGTTTAAATGTTACATTTCAACTGTAACAGAACCAAAGTACGCAGCGCTGCCATTCATAAAACGGAGAGCAAAGGATTTTTGCTCTTGACACTTTCATCTTATTACCTGTAAGGGCACTGCTTACCATTGTTCACTTGGCCGTGGACGGCGGCAGGGATTGGCACCACATGAGTCCCATTTTGCGTTACAGTTTTGATCGGTAGCTGGTGCTGACCTAGAGGAGCCTGCTGCACTATGGTGACCGTCTGCACGGGGGTGGCCTGTGGCGTCTGAATGATTCGGCTCGCGGCGCCCAGCGTGGCATGGCTAATCGCGGGAATAGGTTCCACTTTCACTGCAATTAAAAGAAGGGACAGAAACGAGACCACTGACGTCACTGGAAAGCCACAGGAATCATGCCAGGAGGCCGGCAGACACGCTCTATGACCGTTATGTGATTAGAAAAGGGGTTGGGGGGCAGTGCCTGCGTAGCTCAGTCGGTTCAGTCTCTCTCCTGGTTACCGCTCAGGTTGTGATCTCACGGTTCAAGAGTTCTAGCCCACTCTGCGCTGACAGTGCAGAGCCTGCTTGGGATACTCCCTCCCCACCTCTCTGATCCTCCCCGGCTTGTGCTCTCATCTTTTTCTTTCAAAATAAACAAACTTAAAAATAAAATAAAACAACAACAAAAGGGCGCTTGGGTGGCTCAGCTGGTTGAGTGTCTGACTTTGGCCCAGGTCATGATCTTGAGGTTCGTGGGTTCGAGCCCCACAACGGGCTCTGTGCTGCCGGCTAAGAGCCTGGAGTCTGCTTCGGATGCTGTGTCTCCCTCTCTCTCTGCCCCTCCCCTGCTAGTGTTCTGTCTCTGTCTCTCAAAAATGAATAAAAACACTAAAAGAAAAATTTTAAACAACAACAAAAAGAAAGGGGATTGGGGCGAGTAAGTCCGCTGGGTGTCTAACTGTGGGAGAAGCTGCCTGCAACGACTTGCGTTGCTCACCTTTGACTTCTTTGTGATCGCCATTCTCCTGAGGCTCGGCCTTAGGAGGGGCCAGCACAGCCGCCTGAGTGACCACGGCCTGGCCGGCGACAGTGTACGTGCTCGCCGGGGCCAGACCGGCCACGCTGGTGACGGACACCGCAGGGATCTGGTGGACGACGTGCACCGTCTGCACAACAGGCTGCTGGGAGGTCGAGGTGGTCACGGGGGCAGCGACCGTGTAGGTGACGGGCTTGATCGTCGGCGGCAGCTGCCGCTGCACGGCGATTAAAACAGGCTGACTAGACAGGGGAGAGCCTGCAGAGGATGAGGGAGCAGGGGTGAGGCACAGGCACCCATGTTCCTCCGACCGTTTCTCAGAACCGACTAAGTACAACCACCCACTCACGACGCACAGAGGAGTAAGACCAGACATGGCCCCTTCCACCTGGTGACAGTGAAGTCACTCGCGATGGGAGAAATGGTAATGGGGATACTGACCAATCTTTCACCTTTTTAAAATTTGTTTTATTTATTTTTGAGAGAGACAGAGACAGAATATGAGCGGGTTAGGGGCAGAGAGAGACAGAGACACACAGAATGTGAGGCAGGCTCCAGGCTCCTAGCTGTCAGCACAGAGCCCCACACAGGGCTCAAACTCATGAACTGTGAGATCATGACCTGAGCTGAAATCAGATGCTCAACCAACTGAGCCACCCAGGCACCCCTGCCCTATTCAGGGCAGCTCTTTCCATATGAAAAAGAAAATGTGAACACAGTACATGGGACGAAGCTGCCTGCGGAGGCCCAGAGAAGGGCGCCATGCTCCCCCAGCATCAGAGTCTTACAGTGGGAGCAAGGAGTCCAGAAATCCAGACACAGAATCACAAGCTCTGACAACCAACCTTTGCTCTTCCTGGTTTGGGTGCAGAGTAAATGAAAAGAAACACTGGTGACAGGAGATTAAGATGGGGGTGGGGAGGGGACTGTTGCCAGCATGGTCAGGAATCCTACTGTGTCAAAATGCATTATTTTGTGGGCACCTGGATGGCTCAGTCAGTTCAGAGTCCCACTCTCGATCTGGGCTCAGCTCATGATCTCACAGTTCGTGGTATTGAGCCCCATGTCGGCTCTGTGCTGACAGTGCAGAACCTGCTTGGGAGTCTCTCCCTCCCCCTCCCCCACACACGCGTGCTCTTGCTCAAACAAAAACCAAAAAACACCAAATACACACATTTTGCCAATCAACTAGGAACCATAATAGAATCAGTTCAGACCCATTTCCACACTGTTCTTACTGTTTTTGTTTTTAAATTCCTCAGGGCACACATTTTTATTCTGCATTGCAACTAAGTAAACTGAGATGCTCACCTATTAAATGGACTGCTGCCAATCAGTGTTTAGTTTGTCTAATCTGTGTTATTCCTTTGGGGGGAGGAAATTTTTTCACCATTTTTGAATGATGAAGCAACTGAGAAACAGATTAATTCTCAATTACTTCAGGCATCTATATAAACGGTTTATGTAAAACATACACTGATTTTTTTTTTTTTAAACACTCACCGTGCCATTAGTTTTTCAGAGCTTGTAACACTCAGGTACAAAAGCAGCCGTGAAAGGAGCCGAGGCCGCTGCCCCTCCCCCACCACGCCTGCCCGCTCTCTGCGCGTCTCACCTGGTGCACTCTGGGCAAACCGTGCCTCCTGGATGACGGCCAGTTTGGGCTGTGAGGCGCTGGGCTCAGGCTCCAGGGGGGCCGGTGAACCTTCCCTCGACAGGCTCTCGGGGGTCTGGGCACCACTGGAGTGAGCAGACAGCACTCCAGCGTGATTGGGCGAGGCCGGGGCACTTCTGTGTTACCAAGAAGACAGAGGCTTTTTTACAGGTAAAGCACTCATAAAACTGCCTCGTTTCAATAACGTGCATTCTGAAAACAGGGAGCCACTGTCTTCCGCCAACTGACTACAGTTCTGTGAGTTCTACTTTCCCCGTGAATGCCTGCGACCGGAGATGGACCTTCCGTGAGACTCACTCGGCTGTGTCGGCCAGCGCGGCGGGCGGGGCTGCCAGGACTCGCGCCCAGCACGGCGCGCGCGGCCCTGGAGCTGGACCGGCCGGCCTCCCGAGGCAGCTCCTGTCCACAGGCAGGAGCCAGCAGTGTGCAAGCAGGCGGCGGCCTGAGACTTACAGCCTGGTCCTTTCTTTTTATTGTTTAGAAACAGAGTATCTGTTAATGAAGCTAAAAATGTATAATTTGAAATCAGGCAATTAACATTATATAAATCAATCTTGAGTTTAACCGCTAAAATACAGCTTTAAAGAGCTGTTCACGTGCCAAGGGAAAGGAAAACACACGGCTCATCAAATGCCTACTGGTCACGTTAACAATGTGCAATGAGTTCAATGAAGCAACAGCTGCTACGTGGGAGCGGAAGTAAAACCTCAGCGACAGTCTCCACCGTTTCAGACCCCTGGTCAAGACGAGTCCGGGCAGCGCCCAGCACTCTTGTTCAAACCCCATCCCGACATGTAACCACACCGCACTTGGTAGTTCCTTCACTCTGAAAAGGAAAACTGACCAACACATTGAAGGCAAATTTTTTACTGACCAGTAAGTGAGGTCTTTTTGTTTGTCTTTTTTCCTTACCTAGAGGAGAGCGGTCCCAGAGGGGTTCTAAAGCAAGGCACGCCCCTAGGCCGTCTTTTCCTAAAAGCCTGCTCTATTAATTTGCTTTCAGAGGCAGGGTCTATCCTCCAGAATGAGCCTTTGCCTGGTTCTTCCTGGGAACGTGGTACTTTGATGAAATAGCGATTCAGAGAGAGATTGTGGCGAATTGAATTCTATGAAACATAAAAAAATACGTAGAATTCATATATTTCTTTGCTAAGAAATGAAAAGTGTGCCCCAGTTTCAGTGCCCTGTAAAGCAGAGGCCTAGGCATGCAGCCCCTGCCTGCAGAGGGCAGACAACTCACAAGCAGCGCTGTGCTGGGAGGGGCCGCCCTCCTCCGGAGTGAAGGAGTCAGGGTATGACCCCCTCCCCCCAGCCAGAAGGTCCGGGAACAAAACGGCAGAGGGGGGCACCAGGGGCAAGGAGGGGTATCCAGGGAACGAGGAAGGGGTGGGAGATCTACACCACAGGGAAGGAAGCAATTTCCAACGAGAAAAATGTCAACT
This sequence comes from Mungos mungo, assembly GCA_004023785.1. Classification (NCBI taxonomy): domain Eukaryota; kingdom Metazoa; phylum Chordata; class Mammalia; order Carnivora; family Herpestidae; genus Mungos; species Mungos mungo. The sequence continues at coordinate 153,410 of PISW01002617.1, read as the reverse complement.
TCCATCTTTTCCCCAGGAAGGAGGCCAAGGGTTCTCACAGTAGTTCTCTGACCTTTCCTGCTTAGAGATGAGCAGAGATGAAATAAGCCAATCCTTTAACATACTTTTTGAGCACGGAATTAGCTTACGAGAATCTGTCACAGCCATCTAAAATGAATTAATCCAGTACAAAGTATTCGGCAAACCAGAAAGGAGAAAGATGAGCTAAAGTTGAGAAGTATTATCAACACCATCTTCCAGTAACAAGGGCACTTTGCAAAATACTTCCATGTGTTTTCAATGTGATCCACAAAATAATCTTATGAGGCACAGAGAATTTCTCTCAACCCCTACTCTATTCTTTCTGTTCCACAAAGCTTCGCTCACAGTTTACAGACAATTTCAGGCAAGCTCCCCACTAACCAGCACGACTGTCAGCACACCTGACCCAAGCCTCCAACCCAGAGTCAGGGACAGCTGGATGAAAGTCATGCCTCCACACTGTTTCATGTATTTACACTCATGTTTAAATTTAAAGTAAGTTAAACTACTAAAGTTTCAAAATGGTTGTAACCCACAGTAAAATTCTGAGCTATCCCCAAATCATTTCTAAGTTCCCCAATTAATCTTTTAATAGAACTGCTAGCCACAGCCTGAAATACTCAAATGCCAGAGGTGGCTTAGAAATCAAATATATCGATCCTACTTTACAACCCAGCTAGGGGACTGCTTACCTGCTGCACCGTCACAGGCTACGATGAGCACCACGCAAGCCCGTGGAAGTCTGGCACCCTCCCCGGCAATGCCGAGGGGCGCAGCCCAGATCGTGATTCGTGGGATTCTTTATAAATAAATGCATTATATGAGATTTTGAATGTTTTATTATACTTTAATGTTTATTTTTGAGAGAGGGAGGGAGAGAGTGTGTGTGGGAGGGGGGAGCAGAGAGAGAGGGAGACAGGATCTAAAGCAAGCACAGAACCTGATGCTGGGCTTGAACCCATGAACTGTGAGATCATAACCTGAGCCAAAGTAGGACACTTAACCGACTTGAGCCACCCAGGTGCCCCAAGATTTAGAACATTTTAGTAACCACAGACACTTGTTATGTTTTACCGTAGGGTTTAGCCAATAACCAACAATACCTTTCTACTAGTTCCTCCAGAAAAATCAAATTTGACTATCATCGGTGCTTCCACCAAAGAGAGAAGACAATCCTCCTCCGATTACACTCAGACATTTCTGTGTTGTAGAAGGCAGACTCAAGACTATGGGTTAAGAAAAGAAAACCCAGACTCCGACACTACAGGGCCCTCTTGCTATGAACAAGGCAATCCTTACAACTGCCATGTCAGGGTCCACAGGTCCTCTGACTGTACTGTGGGAGCCTGGCTACTTGGGCAGCTTAGAAGTGACTGCCAAGCTGCAGGGAAGAACACAGCGGGGGATGAACCCTCACGTGAAGACTCTAGTGCACCGAGTAGGTTACTGCACATGTTGCTAGAAGGAAAAAAGGAAGTAGGCTCAGTGGGAGTCCGGAGGCAGGGAGTGCCTTTTCAGGGGCACTAGTGTTTCTTCCTGCTGATAAAGGAGAACAGGACCGGAGTGCTGCGGTTCCACGACCCTCCTGCCACGGACAAGCTGTACAGAAGTCCCCAGGTCAGGGAGTTGTTATTTTCTGTCCTGAAAATGTGACAGAAGTCACACTATGTGTCACCATAGGTCTAAGCCCCTCTCCACTCACAAGCCTGTGGAACAAAGAGGCTGGGATTTTACAGCCAGCAAGACCAGAAAAGATGAGGAAGTAGTAAGAGGTACTTAATGCAGACACAGACGGAATAAAGCAACTATACTTCTAAGGTCATTTAAGGCCTTTGTAAGTAATTTGATCAAGCCAAACTACATACACTAAAACCACACTGGCTTGGCTTCTATGAATTCAGAAATTATCATATTCAGAGAAAACGCAGGTTATTACTCCTTAAAACCAAACAGGAAGAAAAGGGTCTGCAATACTGAGCACGTTCTCTCCCCCTCAAATTCTCCCTTCATTGAGGCTACTTCCCAGAACCTGTCCTTCCTGGGCACCAGTTCCTCCTCTCTCCTGTCCCCGAAGGAGGCTCCATCCCTGCAGCTGACCCAGAGGGAAGGGCCAGAATTGGTCACCGTCCTCCGTGAGCACCCCCAGCACTCCTGCCCAGACCCTACTTTCTGTCGGCCCCCCTCACACAGAGCACTCCCACTCCCAAGGACTTGTAAGGAAACTGATGAGAAGAGAATGTGTCAGGTACCTTCCAGAAGCAGAGTTCAAGGCACAGGGTGAGGGGAGGCCAGAGCACGCCCTCTACTTTCAGAAACCAGCTCTGGTCCTCTCAGAGGCCTAAAGGCCCAGAATTCAAATGTTCTAGTTACAACTAATACCTCAATTCTGGGCTGGGTAAAATGATAGTTATAAATCGTTAAGAAAATATTTTGGCATAAATACGCAACCAAAGGAAAGAAATGTACCGTCTTTCCAGACATGGTCACAATTTGTTTTATCCCAGAGTTTCCTCAGGACCAATCAAGAAGCCTTGCCAAAGGCAGACAATGCAAACTAACCAAAGCAAGCCCAGAAGGCAGCTGTGCACGTCTTTCAGGTGCGCAAAACAGGCACGGTGGCACGTGTCCCTGCAGGTCCCTGAGGAGCTCATCAGAGCGCGGGGTCAAGCCGTCGGGTCCTATTCTCCCTGCACAGCCACCTCCCTCACCCCACAGGGGAGGGCAGGAGGCAGTCTGAAAACCCACATTTTAAAAATGGTTGTTCTAGGTGACCATCTTCCCCCCTACTCTCCAGTGAAGAAAATGGATCTGGTTTTTATGAAACAAGGTTGCAAATTGGAAAAGCTTTCTGTTTTAAGCCAAGAGTGAGGACGTGGGAAGAAGGTCTCATCTATACAGAGACTTTAAGCAGTCACTCTGGGATGGCAGCTCAGAGAATCTCATGACAGAAAAAGGACACAGGTGAGTCAGTACTGGGAACATCTAAAAGAAACTGGGAGCTCATGTCCAAAACTTAAAGGGAGGGGGGCAGCAGACTCTCTTTTCTGCTAAAATACTGGAGCCAGGAGGGGCAAAGCATCCTAGGAACAGCCTTACAACAGGCAAGAGGCGCAGAGCCATCCTGCTGGGCCTTGATCTGGACGGTAAAGAGGTTTCGATAAAAAGCAACACGAATTACAGCCGAACAGAGAGCGGTGGGTGCCTGCGGCAGCCACGCCTGTGACTCTTGGCTCTCAGGGCGCTGGGAAGTCACCCCCGGTGCCAGGGGCACTCCGTTCCTGTGGGGCTCACACCTGACCTGACTCCCCATGAGACTGAAGCCTGGAGGAGTCCGTCCCTGAGAGCTGGCCTCCCTCCTGTGGCCAGAAAATCGTATGCTGTTCGGGAGCACGTGGGCCTTTAGGGCAGAAGGAAATGCGTCACTGCACGTCTGGCCAGGCTTTTCAGAAACACCCGCTCCCATTAAGCCCAGCAAACTGGCATTTCCAACCACCAGAATTCTGCACGTAACGGCCTGCACATAACCCAACCCCACCCCACTCCTCGAGAGGGTATTCGGAGACCTCGTCTGCCCACACATTGGGACACAATCACCAGAAACGGATACAAATTATCATCTGGTTCTGCTTCTGCTTTTGTTTGACATTTTACCTGAAGCACAACCTCACGGTTCTCATTAAAATGGTCAGTAGTGCAGGGGTTTCTTGTCCAATGTGTTGAAGAGACCTGCCAGGTAGCTGGGTGTCAGAGGGTTCTCCAAATCCAGGATTTTCCTCACTGCCAACTAGGAAATGTCACCTCGCTGTGCACAGGGAGGCAGGCAGGGTGCAGATGCCCCAGGCCAGGAAGGGAGGCTGAGTCTTATTTTGTACCTTCCACAATCAAGGACCCCGATGTGACTAAAGACCCCTTACAAAGGAAATGTTCAGGATTTGGCGGGACTACTTTTATTAGAACATGTTTATGTGTCTGCAGGCAGAAAAAAAATGTTTTTGCCCATCATTAAACTTCTAGAAAACGATTCCCCTCTACCCCCACCCACGGCTAGGGTTCAGCAGACACATTTTTCCGAGGATCATTTATTCACTATGCCTGAAGGAACGCTGGTGCCATTTCTTGTTACTTAATGAATTCAAGAATTGCAAACATACATTTCTTCTTTTGTTATGCTTTTAACATTCTATATTTCAAACCTGCCTTTCCCATATAGTGTGAATTAGACAGGTTCTACCATACATCCAGTGAGTAGACACATCTAACACAGATACACAGAAGAAAAAAGTATACAATGTAAAAGTTTAAAAGTTAAACAAAATTAAGAAGCTAAACAAGAATACTTTGCGCACTAAGATCCAAGAGTCCTCCGAGGGGGCCAGGTTCCAGACACCCTGGGAATGATCTGAAAGTACAGGCACACAGGCAGACAGGCTGCCCCAACACAGGGCAGCATCACGTTTATCTGCTTTTATGTACTGCCCAATGGAAGACGTCTTTTGAGGAAAGGGTTCTTTGCTAAACAGTTTGGAAACCACCTCTGCAAACCTCAAGAAGCTACGTATGTCAACAGACGCAGGTGAGGAAGACAGAAGTCAAGGACAGGCTGGGTTTTTCATTCTCCTTTACTTCAGACACAGGAAGCTAAGTATAATGGTCGAAGAGGAACATCTCAAACAGTCCACGCCTCTCCCATCCGCGGGGACGGTGACCGTAAAAACCACAGGCTGAGGTTTCCTCCTAGAACCACTGTTCCCGCTGCTCTGTGTGGGGAAGGTCTGAACGTGGGGCCAGTGGCCTTGAACACATCCTCCTCCCTGAGCACGAGGGTTTCCCTTGCCTTGCTCTACCTTTGCTCTGAGCTCAAGTTAAGAAAAGCAGCTAAATTTTCCTCAGTTGTCAACTGGCATCTACTGACAGGAGACAGAAATATTTCATAACAAATCAAAATGGATTTACCTGCCAGCCCTTGTCCGCAGTCCTGTAGTATGGATAATTTTTAGTGATGTGAGTATAAATTCCATTTAGAGTAAGTTGTTTATCAGGAGCCATCGTAATTGCTTGTACAATTAATTGTGCATAGGAATAAGGTGGCTTTGAATCATCCTGCATTTAAGTTAAAAAAAAAAAGAGATTGAAGTTATCAAAATTTTTACTAAATTTACTAGAATTTAGGATTACTTGTGCTTTTAAACAAAAATTAGAAAAAAAAATTTTTTAACATTTTTAATTTATTTTTGAGAGAAAGAGAGAGAGAGAGAAAGAGAGAGAGAGACAGACAGACAGTGTGAGCAGGGGAGGGTCACAGAGAGAGGGAGATACAGAACCCGAAGACAGGCTCCAGGCTCTGAGCTAGCTGTCAGCACAGAGCCCCATGTGGGGCTCAACCCCACAAACCATGAGATCATGACCTGAGCTGAAGCCTAACCGACTGAGCCACCCAGGCACCCCTTTTGTTTATTATTTATTCTTGAGAGACAGAGAGAGACAGCACAAGCAGTGGAGGGTCAGGGAGAGAGAGAGACACAGAATCTGAAACAGGCTCCAGTCTCTGAGCTAGCTGTCAGCACAGAGCCCAACGCGGGGCTTGGACCCACAAATTGTGAGATCATGACCTGAGCCGAAGCCGGATGCTTAACCGAGCCCCCCAGGCGTCCCTAAAACAAAAATTTTTAATGTTTATTTTTGAGAGAGGGAAAGAGAGAATGAGTGGGGGAAAGGCAGAGAAAGAAGGAGATGGGGGATCTGAAGTGGGCTCTGTGCTGACAGCAGACAGCCTAACGTGAGGCTCGAACCCACAAACCATCAGATCATGACCGAAATCAAAGTCAGACACTTAACCGAATGAGCCACCCAGGTGCCCCTCTTTTTCTTCATAAAGTTTATTTTTTGAGAGAGAGACAGGGAGAGAGATAGAGAGACAGAGTGTGAGCAAGGAAGGAGCAGAGAGACAGACAGACACAGAATCCAAAGCAGGCTCCAGGCTCTGAGCTGTCAGCACAGAGTCCAATGTTGGGGGCTTGAACCCACGAACTGTAAGACCAAGACCTGAGCTGAAGTTGGACGCCTAACCAACTAAGCCACCCAGGTGCCCCTGGGATTGTTTGTGCTTTTAAGCGTTCCTGTGAAAATGCTTAGTTTTCCTTACTATGAAAGTAACATAAATTGACTGAGAAGCATCTGGAAAATTTAGAAGAAACAAATGGAAAAATGCACAAGCAATGTAAAAAGAATGTTAAAACCACATAAGAAGAAACTACAGATGGCAAAAATGAAAAACATAAAGAAAAGAGCTGCCTGGCCTCAGTAAAGTCCAGGACAGCACACCTTAAACCACGGTCAGAGTCAAGACAATATTCATTATATGAGGTTTAAAAATAAGCAATTAAGACATCATTTAGGGATAAACACAAATGAACGAACAGAGGAGCAAGGACTGACAGACAAGGAATGAAGGCAGAAGTGCCAAGAGCGGAGCGCGGGCCCCGGCTGCCCAGGCCATGATTGGTACTGACGGCGGCGGCGGGCACGGGTTCCATGCAGAGACATTGGCCCCCCTTGTAAACAGCTAGTATTTCCTGAGCATTTGGGCTGGGCTCTGCCCCAACTAGCCTGCGAGGGCAGGCTCTGGAAAGAGCCAGGAGGACTGGCGGAACCAGAGACCACTCCAGGTGGCAGGTACAGAGCCCAAAGCTTTCCTCGTCGTGCTGACGCCACTTGCTGTGTTTCCTGGTTACCTTTTTTCTGACATTTCTAAAAACTTTTTTACTGAAAAATGTAACACAGATAGGAAAACCCATAATACATCCTCATCAGCTGAAAACAAAGGCCTGTGAAGGGAACATCAGGACAACCAATACTAAGTCAAGAGAGAACACCCCCACATCCCAGAAGCTTCCATATGCCCCCCTGGGCCTGTAGCCTCTACCCCCAGAGAAGCTGCCATTTACGATAAAATGCCATCTGACATTTTATCATAATGAGTCTTGCTGTAATTAAATGTTTTAGCATCTAAGAACACATTCTGAAACAAAACAATTTAGTTTTGCCTGATTTTAAATAGGCAACTGTATCAACACGGAACCTCACGGAGGGTGCCCCTCGGTGCCTCCCTCCCTTGCCCAGTACACCCGGTGTGAGGCTCCTGGCCAGAGCAGACAGGCAGTGCCCCGCTCCGCGTCCACTCCAGGACTGGGCTGTGTGCTACTGAGCAAATACATCACACTTTATACACCAGATGTCATTAACACGACACACTGCTTTATTCCTTTCACTGAGCATTACATCCACAACTCTTCCGAACCAGTGACTACGCAGCATGATATTCCCCTGCTTGAGCAGTCTTAGGGGGCATCTGGGCTGCTTTCCATTTTCTGTCTTACATACATTTTTGTTTGAGATTTTTGCCATTTCCATTAGACAAAATTCTAAAAGGGGCAATACTGGGTCAAAGAACAAACACATGCAGGGATGGGCATGGTCACAACATATTCAACAATCACTGTCCCAAAAGAGTGTGTTCCTGGGGTGCCTGGGTGGCTCAGTTGGTTAAGCCTCCGACTTTGGCTCAGGTCAGATCTCACGTTCATGGGTTCAAGCCCCGCGTCAGGCTCTGTGCTGACAGCTAGCTCAGAGCCTGGAGCCTGTTTCTGGTTCTGTGTCTCCTTCTCTCTCTGCCCCTCCCTTTCTCATGCTCTGTCTCTCTCTGTATCAAAAATAAATTTAAAAAAGAAAAACATTAAAAAAAAGAGTGTGTTCCTGTACACACGTGTGCACGTGCAACCTTCAGCGCCTGGAACAGCAGGACTGAAGCCTGGGAATGGTTTCCTGGGAGACGGTGTGTATCACCTAGCCTGGTTCAGCTCTGCGCACTTGGGCCCACAGCCTACGCTGGGAGGCACCCGGTGGTAAGTGACTGGGAAAATTCATTTATTTTAATAACCCAACCCAAGAACATGCTCAACAGGATGGGACCCCACAACCAGCTTGGAGCCACACCGATATGTGCTTCTCAAAAGGCCCTGGTAGGGGCATTACTAGACTTGCAGACAATAAGGTGAGGACAGCTGGCCACATGATGGCCCCGGGTTCTGTTTCAAGGCTATAAAACATTTACCTTTGGGCTGTCTCCACCAGAAGCTTCCTTTTCATTTTCTGGCTGCGAGTTGTCGGCCATTAAATTGAGGTCAGCTGGTATCACACGGCCCATTTTGTACCCCGAAGACCCTGCCCCCCGGGGGCTGGATGGACAGGAGTTTGCAGCACTGTGGATGGGAAAAGGTGGTTGCGATCAGTCTATTACAGAACATACATTGCACTGTGCTTCAACGACTTGTTCTGGTTTCAAAGAAAACAAACATTAAAACTAAAAGATTAGCATTTTCTATGGAAAATGGACTCATTAATTCTCTGTGAAATTTAAGATCACTCCAGGAAACGTGCAAATCAGATACCTGTTTCGCCAGGTGTTATATAATCATAGAACAAACTCTCAAAGGAGGTGGTGGTCCACCTGTTTCACCAGTGAGGAAACTGAGGCTCAGGATGGTTCTAGAAGTTACCAAGGACACGGAGCCATATGTAATGGCTCCAGGTCTCCAGCCTGGCAAAGGGACACAGAGCACATGCTCCACTCACTCTCTTGCTACCTAGGACATGGCCTCCAGCTACACCAAAACGGGTGGGGACAATCTGGAGAGAAAGAAAAGCAGCCGAGCCAAGCTTAGGAAGCACAGAAAGGGATGAGGCCATGGACACAGACGCAGACGGCATCAGTCCCTGGAGCACATGTGTCAGGTCAGTTAGGACACAACACCCCCCAAACACATGAACCCATTAAAAAAGTTATTTATTTGATTTTTTATTATTAAAAAAATTTTTTTACGTTTATTTACTTTTGAGAGACACAGAATGACACGGGAGGGGTACACAGAGAGAGACACAGCATCTGAAGCAGGCGCCAGGCTCCTAGCGGTCCCCACAGAGCCTGATGCAGGGCTCGAACTCATGAACCACGAGATCATGACCTGAACTGAAGTTGGACATTTAACCAACTGAACCACTCAGGCACCCCTATTTATCTATTTTTTAATGTTTATTTATTTTTGAGGAGGAGAGACCAAGCGCCATTTGGGGAGGGGCAGAGAGAAAGGGAGACAGAATTGGAAGCAGGCTGCAGGCTCCTAGCTGTCAGCGCAGAGCCCACACGGGGCTCAAACCCATGAACTGTGAGATCATAACCTGAGCTGAAGTTGGATGCTCAACTAACTGAGCTGCCCAGGTGTCCCTTTATGTATTTATTCTGAAAGTAAACTCTAGCCCCAACATGGTGCTCGAACTCACGACTCCAAGATCAAGAGCTGCACATTCTACCGACTGAGTCAGCCAGGAGCCCAAGGGACCCATGTTTAAACGTGTGCTTTCTTTCACACGGCAGGGCTGGGGTGCTGCTTCTTGAGCTGTGGAACGGGAGGCCATCTGCACTTGACTGTGCTCATTCACCAAGCTGCACAGCTGAGCTCCCGCCCCTGTCCCACGCAGGATCATACTTTACAAGGGAGAATGAAGTGCCACAGCAGAAGGACACCAAGCAAGATGGGCTAAGAAATCTATCCAGTTACCCACGAGTGTGCAGTTAGGGATTAGTTGCATTTGGGAGGAAAAAAGATAAGTACTACAAATAGAAAATTTCTGGAAAAAATACATAAGGAACAGTAGTTCCTCCAAAAGACTGAAGTGAACGTGGCGCAGGAGAAAGAAGGGGAGAGGGTGACGCGCTCTGGCCAGCGCCCGGAGCGGCGCTACTGGACTCTCCACTGTGGGTATGTACCTCGAGACAGGCGCTCACTCACCAGACAGGTGTTTGCAGAGGTCGGGAACGACTTTTAAAGCCCTGGGGAGAAAAGCAGCAGACTGCACTAAAGGAACTTACACCTTACGATGTTGAAAACTAGCCAGCACTTAAGTACTGATGCGGGGAGGGGAGCGGCCATACGGGGTGGATGCTGGGTTTAGAAAAGGCAAGTCTGGTGGCCCCTGGGCAGCTCAGTTGGTTGAGCGTCCATCCAACTCTTGATTTTGGCTCAGGTTGTGATCTCACAGTTCTTGGGTTCAAGCCCTGCATCGGGTGGGGAGCCTGCTTGGGATTCTCTCTCTCCCTTTCCTTTGTTTGCATACACATGTGCATGCACGTACTCTCTCTCAAAATAAAGATTAAAAAAAAGAGAGAGAGAAAGAAAAAAAAGCAAATCTACTCTGCACACAAGTCATCCGCTGTTGGGCTCTACCCTGGTGTCTCACCAGGCAAGGGCACTACACTGGTCAGCACCGGCCATGGGGAGGGACGGGCAAGGAAACCAGGATGAAGATGAGGCAGAAGGGGAGGACAGGCTGGGTCAGGGGCTGTTCTCTGACCACACCCCCCTTCCCTGCGTGCCCACGCCACCGGTCTCATGCCTCGGTGCGCCATCTCCAAGACTGCAGCTCCCACTGTGGGCTGCCATCCCACGTGGGCAAACAGGGCTTTCTCCTCTTCCTCTGTGGATTCCGCTGAACAGAAATCCGGCCATGTGCTTACCCTCTACTGACATGATGGCTATTTGGTCCATGTAGTCACATGCAGACAAATTCCACCATGTGGGAGAGACAGGAGCAGCCATAGGAGGAGGCACAAGAGGGAGGGGCCTGACCCCAACAGCAGCGGCCACACAGGACAGCGGCAGCCGCAGTCAATCCATTCACAACTCCCTCCACTCACAAACACGACACATCTTTCTAGAAGTCCTATTGCTGACGCTTTTTTTTTTTTTAATGTTTATTTATTTTGGAGAGAGACAGACAGAGTGCATGCAGGGGAGGGGCAGAGAGAGAGAGAGGGAGACACAGACTCTGGAGTAGGCTCCAGGCTCTAAGCTAGCTGTCACCACAGAGCCCGAGCCTGGTGTAGGGTTCAAACTCACGCACTGCAAGATCATGACCTGAATCAAAGCTGGACACTTAAGTGACTGAACCACTCAGGTGCCCCTGATATTCTTTTTAAGGTAAGAAACGGAAGTGTCTGACGGGGACACTGCACACCAGTCCCTATGCACCCTCCTTGGCTCTGCCACGGCAGCGTCCGCCGGGACAGACCTGAACAGTAGGAGCCTGACTCGAGAGAGCAGTACAGGCGTCCGTTCTGCACTAAGAGAACACCCAAATACACATTACCCCTTCTTCTAAGTGCCAACAGAGCCCCAGGAGATGGGCACACCTGAGCCCTGCCCGCACTGCACAGAGCTCCACTTCCGGCACATGTGGTGATCTCTCCTGCTCTAAGCACGTGCGTTGTGTGGGTCCTGTGGCTGCTCTCGGCCTGACCACTGTACTCTGGGTTCCGGGGTGTGCACCAAGAGTGCGCCCTGAAGCCGCTGACCTCCACCCCCTCTTAGGACATCATGACAAACACAAGTTTGATGCTTCACTGTGGTCAAACTCATCCATCCAAAGTACAAGACCTCAGAACGTACATGAAATTGCAGCAAACTAAAGAACTCAAAATGCAAATGAAAACAGCTCAGAGTTTAGATCAACAGAGCAAATCACCTGCCCCCTCAACTTACACTCAAACACAAAGAGTCCATAAGTGAAGGTCAGGAACGTTTGGGAACTGTTTCATATGCAGGAACCTGGGAGCAAAGGATGTTCAAAAACTGAAAGGCAGGTGAAGGGTCCACCCGGGAAAGGAGCGGGTGTTGGCTGCTGTGTGCTCCTGCCCATGACTGTGACTTATGATGGCTTCTGAAAATCCCAAGGCAGGAGGTAAGGAATGGAATCGGGACGTGGTCATGTACATCTCAGCATGCGTGCGCCCCCCAACCCGACCCTCCAGTGACCCCTGCCCACCACATGAGCTGCTGTACCTGATGGTTCCTGTGGGGGAGGGAAGGGGACTGATGAGGTGGGCCATGGTGTCTGGAATGTTGATGGTCAGGGGCGAGATGTGGGCCTGCACGGGCTTCACCGGGGACTCGGGAGCCTCCTGCTTCTCCCTCTTCTCACTGGACAGGGCAGTGAACGTGATCTTGATGTTTGTGCTCGGGAATCTAAACGTGCACCTGAAAAAAAAAAAAAAAAAAAGCCACTGTCAGCACCTGTCTGCCAGACCAGAGGACAGGCTGTCCCACCCAGAGCAAGACAAAGAGCCCAAGTGTCCCCAAAGGCACTGGAGCCTCATCTTGTGGTGGAGAAGCCACTGAGAAGTCCACCTCAAACTTCACCCTGTGTTACAAGCCGCTTAATGAATGAAGCCACAAAAAAGCATTTCATGACTTTAAAACACTAGTAAACAAATGCATTAATTTTTTATGTTTGTTTATTTCTGAGAGAGCAAGCGAGAGTGTGCGTATGAGTGGGGTGAGGGGCAGACAGCCTGATGCGGGGCTCTAACCCACCACGAACTGAGCCTAAGTCAGAGGCTTAACCTACTGAGGCACCCAGGCACCCCAACAAATATGTTCTTTAGGCCAGCCAAATATAAGTAAAAAATTCAAATGTGACTTAACCTGCATTATTACTTTTAAAATAAATACACAAATATAGCTGGATTATTAAGCAATGCAATTTTGGCTGCTCTTAACTAAGAAACCAAAAATCATTCCTTTTGAAAAATCCTATCATCCTTTTCAATGAGCAAACAAGATCCAGAGATAATTAAATTTCAGGGGAAAAGGGTTTTAATTAAATACTCTGGCTCACCTTTAATATAGCTTCCTTGACATATTTCAAGTATATTTATTAAAAAAAAAAAAAGTAATGCAAGCCAAACATCTTTAAAGAATAAAATTTAAAAATAGCTCCACAGACTCATGATCTGTGTCTGATCTCACACCCAATTAAATAGCACCTGACCTATGTGTATATAAATGGCCAAATGACCAGCTGAGGGTAGTCAGCTGACCTCTGTGTATCCATCCTGGGGTACCCATGCTGGTGGTCAGCTCTGTCCACCACTCTCCTATCTGGTTATCTCCGAGGAAAGATCCAGAATGTGCAGGGCACATATCCCTCCTACTTCCAGTGATGTATTCAAGGCAATACTTCCAAAGGTTCTAGTTGAGAGCTAGAAAGGATGCCACCTGACAAGGTTTAAACACCTGCTGCCTGGCTGCCTTCCCCCACACCCCCCCCCCTTCTGAATGCACTGACACGACGTTCCCTGTCCCTTCACTTCCCTCATGAGGCACACCAGTCAGTCCTGCAGCCGCAGTGGACAGAGCAGAGCCAGAGTGACTGCCCCTTTCCTGACACCCAGCACCCACACCTTCCCTGTTCCGATCTCTCGGGGCGCCTACTCAATCCATACTGGACTCTACTCCCTTACGACCCCACGTCCAAAGCCTCTATGCTTCTCTGTCTGCATCCATTGGCTGGACAAGCTCCTGTAGGCCCATGACCTTCCTCTCTTCACACTCCCAAACGACTCAAAAATCCACATTCCTGCCATCTGGACCTAACTTCTCACTGCCCTCCTGATCTCCCCCCACTGCACCCACACTGGGCATCTCTAATAAGACCCCCACACCACACCAGCTTCTCCCCAGAGCTCCCCTTGGCAGTGAAAGTATGGCGTCACCCAGTTGCTCTGGCCAGAAACAGGATTCACCCAGCTTACCTGCTAAGCCATCAGCTCTCACCTTCAAAACGTACTCACCATCAGAACTGAAAACATCTGCTCTGCCAGAAACCTGTTAAGGCACTAAAAAGGCCACCTTTTTGCCTGTTTACCTTCTTCTTTTTTTAAATGTATGTTTATTATTTTGAGAGAGAAAGACAGAGTGTGAGCGGGGGAAGGGACAGAGAGAGAGGAGACAGAATCAGAAGCAGGCTCCAGGCTCTGAGCTGTGAGCACAGAGCCTGAAACAGGGCTGAAACCCATGAACCGTGAGATCACGACCTGAGCGGAAGTCAAATACTCAACCGACTGAGGCACGTAGGCCCCCATCTTTGTTCCCCTTCTAAGAGAAAACTTTTATAAATCACACATCTAACAAAGGACTCATATCCAAACTATAAAGGTCTATCTAAAGGTGACAGTAAGAAGAACAATCCACTTAGAAATTGGCCAACAAACAAACAAAAAACAACAAAAAACCCACTGTGCTAAAGATACCTAGCTGGCAAATAAGCTTGAAAAGATGTTCAACATCTTTAGCCATTAGGGCAAAAGGCAAATGAAAACAACCAAGGGGGGTACGCCTGGGTGGCTGTCAGTTAGATGTCTGACTTTGGCTCAGGTCATGACCTCACAGTTCATGAGATCAAGCCCAGCATCAGGCTTCTCCCTCGCTCGCGCGCGCGCGCTCGCTCACTCTCTCTCTCACCTATAATACCATTAACACAAACCTGTACAGGTGCCAACATGTCACAGAATCACCAAAACACACCAAAAAAAAAAAAATATATATATATATATATATGTATGTATCAACGCACGCAAAAAAATAGTGGGAAAACGCACGTGTGCACAGCGCCGACCCACCAGTTTCCAGGCTCCCCCCATTCTGCTCCTATGCAGTGACTCTCACTCAGCTCCCAGGGACACAGGGCAGGGTCTGGAGGCTGGACAGGGACGCTCACACCCCACAGTGCAGGGACGGTCCCACCACAGAGAAGAGATGCCCTGGGCACGCCCCTCACCTGCTGCTGGCCTTTCCTCCCCAGCCCTTCTCTCAGGTTCCTGCTTTAGTCTGGCTACCCGGGTGCCCCTGACCCTGTTAGCCTGAGTTGAGGTTTTCTTTTTTTTTTTTTAGTTAAAAAATATTTTTTGGTATTTATTTATTTTTGATAGAGACAGAGTGCAAGCAGGGGAGGGGCAGAGAGTGAGGGAGACACAGAATCTGAGGCTTCAGGCTCTGAGCTGTCAGCACAGAGCCTGACGCCGGGCTCAGGCTCAGGCTCAGACTCAGACTCATGAGCCATGAGATTGTGCCCTGAGGCAGAGTTGAAAGCTTAAATGACTGAGCCACCCAGGCGCCCCCAGAGGTGAGTTTCTAAAGATCTGAGTGGCTGTCAGTTAAGCATCCAACTGTTGATTTTGGCTCAGGTCATACCTCACGGTTCATGGAATCGAGCCCCTTGCTGGGCTCTCTGATGACAATGTGGAGCCTGCTTGGGATACACTCTCTCTCTCTCTCTCTCTCTCTCTCTCTCTCTCTCTCTCTCTCTCTCTCTCTCTCTCTCTCTCTCTCTGCCCCTCCCCTGCTCTCAAGCAATCTCTCTCGAAATAAATAACCATTAAAAATAAAAGTCAGCATGCTGAAGGCCAGAGGGAAAGTCGGCCACCTCCCTCCTGCTCTTGGGTACTACCCCTTCCCCCGTCCACTGTCCTCCCTCCACCCCCAACTCCCCAGAGGCACCTACCCAACTCTGAGTCAGACCTCATCACCCCTGCCTGCTGTCCCTTTCCTGTCCTTGCTTGCTACAAGGGGGTCCGTCCCACACCTCACCCAACTGTCCAAGAGCTTTCCCTAACTACCCTCCCCTGCTCTTCATGTAACTAAGGCCGTGTGACTCTAAGTTACACCCACAAGGGTTTGTTGTCCCCCTCAATAGGATGCAAGCTCCAGGAGAGCACAGCCCTTGTCTGCAGAGTTCACTGCTCTAACCTGGAGCCTAGAGGAGTTCTTGTTTATATGAAACAGACGCTCAGTCTACACTTGTGGAATTAAAGAATGCCCAGTTTCATGTATTAAAAAGGCCTGATGACATAATGAATAAAGCAAACAAGAAGCCCACAGCTGGACGCTTTGCAAATGCTGGTGGGATCTGAATCAATTCTAGGCTTAGAAAAGGTTATTAAGACCCCACTGGCAACAAAATTTTGAGCACAACGCATATGATGAGTGTGGGGAAAAAATTAAGTTTTCCTCTTTTTTTCTCCCAGGACAGCACCTGAGCCCCTGTCCTCAGACAACTCTTCACTCACGTCACCAAGCCGGCCAGGCCTCGAGAACCGGCTCTGCCACCCGGCACACAGGCCTCACTCCCGTAGAGCTGCTACCTCTGTGGCTCCGTTTCCTTATCCAGAACAGAGAGGGCAGCATCTCCCTCTGCAAGTACCTCGTGATTAATTAGGATAATATTTGTCAAACACTCAGATGTTTATGAAGACGGAAAGATCCAAACTGTCCTCAGCCCCACTTCAGGACAGTGGCACTCCTCCCGCAGACGGCATCTGTCGTCCCCCTACAGCTCATTTGCCCCAGCACTTCCAGAAAGCTTCCAGAGAGCCGGCCTCGCGCAGAGCAACAGCAGACATACCCGTCTGGCCGCCAGCGGGGTAGAAGCAAGAGGGCCCTGCAGGCAGCAGGCCCGGGAACCCCAGGAAGGCAGGCTCTTCCCTCGTCCACAGGGCAGACCCGAGACTCCCCAGGAAAGACCACACCTTCCTCGAGGGTCCTCGGCCCACACTTTTCTGGAGAATCACCCACAGCATCCGTGTGCACAGAAATGGCTAGGTGCTACCTTCTGGGCAGGGAACCGCCCCACCAAGGACAGCCTTCCTTTGTGTCTGAGCCCCAAGGTTTCCAATTAAAGGTGGGATTGGAAAGAGCCAATTCCCTGTCCCCTGGCTGTCTCCACGGCAAGGTGCTGTCAGGCCACCACCTGCTAGCCTCTGGCCAACGGTGTGCGAGATTTCCATCCTGGCCACCACTGGCCACTGCTGCCACCAACCCCTCCCCCTTGACAGGTGAAAATCATGAAATCTCTGTTTCCATCTAAGATGAAACTTCTTTTCATATGAGTCAGGAAACAGATTTAAAAACCACCCAGACATCCAGGTAATTTTGTTTTTTAATCTGGGTTCTGGTTACCTGAGTGAATTCCTGTTTGTGAAAATTCATCAGGTTATACACGTATGACTCTTGTGCTTTTCTGTACAAATAGCATACTTCAATAGAGAAGGTTTTTTAATTCTTAAAAAAGCTATCTACACAGGTAGACACAGAAAGTAGCAAATGCTAATAACGTGACAGGGGATTCACAGTGCCGTTTTCTACACTTGATCTTAGCCAAAAGGCCGTGAAGCGATCACAGTGCTGTTTTCTATACTTTTGTGCTAACCATGGCCTATTTCTTGACCTGGGTTGTAATTACATTGGTACCCACATTACCAAGATTACTGATTTTTGTACGTAAGTTACATTCAAAGCAAAATACACTAAAACCATTTTCAAGTTCTCTACAGAGTTCAATTAGCAATTAAATCCTTGTCCCCCTTTAGAGTAGATGCATGGCCACTGCTTGACTTTTCTAAGCTAGAAATAAAAAACAGCACAATAATTTTGATCAGTTTCCTCACAAAACTAAAAGGAGCAGCAGAACATTATTACAACAGCATGGAGGTGAAGATAAACCCACATGTGGGGATCCTCCTCGGACCTCTGCCTTCTCCGCCCCTGCCGCCTGAGTGGCCTGAAGATTAGGGCTGGAAGACCCATCACATCTGAGCACACTGATCTGCTTCCCTGCAGGGCCTGTGGGTCAGGCCAAGGGTGTGAATCCCCATGTCTCACGCTTATGTCATAATACCTCACATGAGGTGTTCTTTAAAAACACTTGAGGGGCGCCTGGGTGGCTCAGTCGGTTAAGCCTCCGACTTCGGCTCAGGTCAGATCTCACGTTTGTGGGTTCGAGCCCCGCATCAGGCTCTGTGCTAACAGCTCAGAGCTTGGAGCCTGCTTCCGATTCTGTGCCTCCTTCTCTCTCTGCCCCTTCCCCTCTCATGCTCTGTCACTGTCTATATCAAAAAATAAATAAAGCATTAAAAAAATTAAAAATAAAATAAACACACTTGAATTCATTCTAAAAGATGTGTAATGAAGCTCAGTGTAAGAATATGATCTAGGGGTTCCTGGATGGTTCAATCAGTTGAGCATCTGATTCTTGATTTTGGCTCATGTCGATCCACACGCATGGAGCCTAAGATTTTCTTTCTCTCTCTTCCTCCCCTGCTCATACATGTGCATACATCTGCTCTCAAAAAATAAAAAATAATTATGAATTTGTCTGCTAAATTCTGGCCATTATGATAATAGAGGAAAAGGAAAGATGAAAAAATGAACAGTAAAAGCCAGATAGCAGAATCATAAACCCCTAATTAAAAAAACAACCAGAAACGTCAATCACAGAACACCAACCTAATGTACTGAGCACCTCTGTGAACTGAGAACCACAAATCAAAACTTACGTAGCAGCAACACAACAGCTGACGGTTTCAAACGTATGCAAAGAGACCTCGATAAAAATTAAGTTTCATGGCACCTGGGTGGCTCAGTTAGTTAAGCGTCCGACTTGGCTCAGGTCATGATCTCATGGTTTGTGAGTTCGAGCCTCCCATCGTGCTCTCTACTGACAGCCTGAAGCCTGCTTGGGATCCTCCATTCCCCCCTCTCCTGCTTGTGAGCATGCTCTCTCAATCTCAAAAATAAATAAAAACTTTTTAAAAAATTAAGTTTCTCTAAACAAAAAAACTTTTTTAATTTAAAAAAAAAAGGAAGGGGTGCCTCGGTGGCTCAGTTGGCTAAGCATCTGACTTCTTTTTTTTTGTATTTTAATGTTTTTTATTTATTTTTGAGAGACAGAGAGAGACCGCACGAGCAGGGGAGGGTCAGAGAGAGAGGGAGACACAGAATCTCAGCAGGCTCCAGGCTCTGAGTTGTCAGCGCAGAGCTGGACGAAGCCGGATGCTTAAGTGGCCAGGAGCCCCAAGCATCCGACCCTTGGTTTTGGTTCAGGTCATGATCTCAAGGTTCGTGAGTTTAAGCACTGCATCAGGCTGGCTCTATGCTGACAGCTCAGAGCCTGGAGCCTGCTTGGGATTCTGTCTCCCTCTCTCTGCCCCTCCCCTCACCTGTGCTTTGTCTCCCACTCCAAATAAACATTAAAAAAAAATTAAGTTTCTCTTACTTGAACACGTGTTAATGATTTTAACATGGATTCAGGCTCACACATACCCTTCCCTCCCCATGCTCACTCTCCTGTACTTGCTGATAGGAACAGGAACTCTTAACAAATGAGATCTGCACACCAATGGCCTCAGTCTAGAGCTCAGAATAACAGGTCTATGGAGACCCTTGAGACCCTTCTCTCCTGCGACAGGGCTCCCTCCCTCAGACAGACAGACAGACTCCCAGAGCTGGAGAAAATCTCGAGCGTGCTCCGTTTCTGCCTATTCAAAAACACACATCTGGACGTAAACTGATCATTACTTAGGTTACCTCTGGAATCACTCAAGGTTTTAAAAAATATTTCAGAAAGATCTTTTGTTATTTATTTATTTTTATTTATTTATTTTTTTTTTTGAGGAGAGAGAGAACGGATGTGTGCGGGGAGGGGGGCAAAGGGGGAGAGAGAGGCTCTGAAGCAGGCCCCATGAACAGTGTGGAGCCTGCCCAACGCAGGGCTCAATCCCACGACCCTAGAATCAAGACCTGAGCTGAAATCCAGTCGGACTCAACTGAAAGAGCCACCCAGGCCCCTGAGTATTTCAGATGTGTTAACGGACTCTTTATAACTTGTTAGCTAATTCAGTGACTCACCACACAGTACCAATTCGGTTCGGTGCCCTGCGGACGAGGAGACCACTCCGGAAGGAACCAGAGAGGCTGCAGTGGTGCAAGAGAGACCCACAGATGCCTCCTCTCCTACCAGGGCACAAAATGGCAGCAGTGTCCCTGCTGTGGGGGGCACACAGCCTGACCTCTGGGCTTCTTGCTAAAAATAACTGACACATCTCCCCAGGAGGAAAAACATCAGACAAATCCAAATCGAGGGGCATTCTACATAATAACTGGTCTGTCCTCTTCAAAAATGTCAATGCCATGGTAGTCAAAGGCTGAGGGGTGGTGACAAATGAGAAGAGAGGTCATTGTGACTGTGATCCCACTCCAGAAACAGGTCTGGGTTTTCTTTTGCGATGAAGGGCATCGGCAAATGACCGCTGAAGTCTAAGCCCGGTCAGTGGTTTAGATCACAGTGTTGTACCAGCGCTAACTGGTTTTGGTGCCTGTGTTGTGGGTTGGAAGAGAATGTTTCTATGCACCCACAGACCAGGAAGCCTCAATTCCAGAAACATTTCTGACCTGATTTAGGGTGCTGGTGTTGGGTTTTGCAGCAGCTTCACAAGTGGCTGACCAGTGCTTCTGAGTTCTTCTTTGGTTTCAAGAACTGTGTTTGTTTTCTGTCATTCCCCCTACTCCCCATTTGCAGCCTGGAGAAGGGCACTTCATTTAAGATCGTGATGCCAGGCTGGGGGTGAGGGTGGCACTGATGCTGAGACAGTCAACTGCGATACTTTGTGCTTCCAGCAGCCTCAGAAAACACGGGGCAAATTCTACTTTAATTTTAAGGATGCAATCCTCAGTCATTTAGGACATGCTCTAGACTAATGAAGAGTTCCATTAGTTGTGAGAAATAAGCCCATGAGTCCTCTCCCATCTGAAAGGGCACATCCGTGGCTCCTGGTGCAGACGGCTGGGTGGACCCTGGCTGTCACCCTGACGGTAGCAGCAGACAGGTACACTGAGCATACCGTAGGGACTCAAGGAGAAGCAATGATTCCTCTGAGGTGAGGCTGCTCCTAAAATTACTCTGTCCCAAACGTGCACAAAGAACACTCGTGTTGAGACCAGAGGCGGCTCTCCAACACACACACACCTTGCCTGGGTTTCACTCACAAGCAGAACCTTGGGCAGTGCCTAGACTTCTTCCCTGTACACAGTTTACAGTAATTCCTTCTGCTAATGCAGAAAACCAGGAGCCTCCAAATATTTTTGTACATCTTTAAGTGAAAAATCAAGCAGGGGTCAACATAAGATTAGTACAATATATGAAGAATAAGCTATCAAGATATAAAAAAACAAGGGACAAAATGGGAGGAATATTTGTAATACACATATCTCACAAATGACTTATGTTCTGTATATATAAAATTCAACCCATTAAAAACGGTCAGATTTCTAGTAAAGATGACACGGGCACTTGGCTGGCCTAGTCAGCAAAGCATATCATGCTTAATCCCAGGGTCATAAGTTCAAGACGTACGCTGGGGGCTAGAGCTTACTTAGAAAAGAAAAAAAAAAGATACAGGAATGGCTAACAAGTATGTAAAAAGATGCTGAACATCATTAGCTATCAGTGAGACACAAATCAAACCACAATGAGATCCTACTACACATTCACTAAATGGTTAATAATACAAGGATACAGGGCAACTAGAACTTTCCCACACTGCTGGAAGGAATATAAAATGGTGGGACAGCTTTAGAGAAGTCTGTCAGCTTCTTAGTAAGCCACTCCACTCTTACTTAGTATTTGGCCAAGAGAAGGAAGTGCATCAGCCCACACAAAGACCTGCTCATGAGTGTTCACAGAAGCATGATCCACAGCATTCCGAAGTGTAACCCTCCCAGGTATCCAGCAACTGGTGAATGGATGGAACAACGGTGGTATGTCCACACAAGAAAATACTTCTCAAATACTACTCAACAATCACAAAGGAAAAACTACCCAGGGGAGCCTGGGTGGCTCAGCTGGTTAAGTGTCTGACTTCTGCTCAGGTCATGATCTTGTGGTTCGTGGGTTCGAGTCCCAGCGTCAGGCTCTGTGCTGACAGCTCTGAGCCTGGAGCCTGCTTCGGATTCTGTGTCTCCCTCCCTCTCCGCCCCTCCTCCGCTTGTGTTCTCTCTCTCTCTCTCTCTCTCTCTCTCGAATAAATAAACATTAAAAAAAGAGAGAGATCACTGTATTGAGTTCCTTATTAAAAGGTGAGGTTTTACATGTTTGAAATTGGGATAAAGCATTTCATCCTTAGGGCACTTTATAAAAAGATTAATTTCTACTTTATGGGAAAACAAGAGCCTAATCCCGAAGGGAAGGGCAAGGTGTGCTTTCTGGACAGGCGGCGCTGACGTGGGGCCGGACTCACCACACACAGGTGCTGCAGTGCTGAGCCCGTGCACGAACGTGTACACTTCTCACCTGTCGGGTGAGCTGCACACAAGAGAAGTACATCTGCTAAACCTGCAGGAGAGTCTTCTGGAAATTCTATGCTGACTGGACAGAAAGCACACAAAACGATCCTCAACATCATTGTCACCAAGAGAAATGCCAAGTTAAAACCACAATACAGTACCACCACACACCCACTAAAAACCTAAAATGAAAGAGAAAATACCATCGATGAAGCCATGAAGTCACCTGAAGGCCACATTACATGGTGTCAGTGGGTGTAAACTATGCTGAGTGTCTTCCAAAGTGGCTGCACCTACGAAAGCTGAACACAGCACATCCTATGAGCCGGCAGAGCCACGGAGTCAAGCAGCACACCCAACAGAGATGCGTGAGCTCACCGACACACAGCCATGGGAATCTCAAATGTTCAATTAAGTAAGTCTTTCAACCTAAAAAAATATCTAGAAAATACTCAGAGCAGCACTGTCCATTATACTAGACCAAAATAAAACTACCTGTCTCACTATAGCAGAATGTCAAACTGTGGCATTCACATTACCAAATACTTTACAGCAAAGAGAATGAATGACTCACAGCTAAGTATAAATCCATGAGCTAACCTCACCATCACTTCATTCAGTGAAAAGCCAACACCAGCCCCTGAAGCCCACGTATTCCATGCATACGAAGTTCAGAATCCCGCAGAACAGTCTCCGGTTTAGATTTCAGGACAGTGGTTCTGTTGCTGGAAGGGCCTTCTGGATGCCGATGACAGTGTTCCCCAAATGGGGGCAAGTTACACCCGAGGCTGTCCTTACACCCTACACGTAGGGCCTGTGCCCTTTTCTGTGTGTGCATCATACTAAAACAAAAACAACAACAACAATCATGGGAGGTGACAATCAAGAAATTATTCTTAAGGTCCAGAAGAAAAATCACTATGTCAAGAGCTATGCAGAGGAAGGAAGGGTGTAAAGGACAGGCGTGAGAAATGTTCAAGTGAAATGACTGAGGCAGAGACACAATTCCCCCCATGCAGACAAGCACTGTAGACCAAGGAGAGGGTGAGTCCACTGTCCTGGATGAATCCCATCAGCTCACAGGAGGAAAGGGGGACACCTGAAACAGACAGAAACAGCAGGGCCACAGACAGAGCCGAAGGCTTTAACGCCACTGAAGACACAGCCACCTGTGGGCATCTCGCTCCTCACAGCCCCACGACAACCTGCCTCCAGGCAGTCCTATGCCCTACACAAGTTCACAGATTCTAAAAAACAAACAGCTCCAAAATCCCTGACCTGAAATTGTCTGGCGGCCAATTCTGACCTAGACTGAGAAGGAGCTAATTATAGCCTTTAATTATCCTGCTTAGAATATTCATGTATTTCATGACAGAAATCCTAATGTGTTGAATTACAGGGCGCTGGTAGTGCAGAAATATGCACTATACCGCTTTTCTAAAACCCAAACTACTCTGATTCCAGAACACCTCTGGCTCCATGAGCTGCAGTGGGATCTGTACATATACTGCCTGCCGGGCTAGACACTGTGCCGTATCCAGGAATTTCTCCAGAAATATTCTCATTTGTTTAGGGGGAAATCAGATGGCTTACTTCAAAAAGAGTAACACCAGAGGCACCTGGGGGGCTCAGTCAGTTAAATACCTGACTCTTGATTTCAGCTCAGGTCATGATCTCACAGTTCGTGGGATCAAGCTCCACGATGGGTTCCGAGCTTTCAGCATGGAATCTGGGATTGTGTCTCTCCCGGTCTCTCTGCCCCTCCTCTGCTCTTTCTCAAAACAAACAAACATTTCTTCTTATTAAAAAATTTGAGGCACCTAAGTGACTCAGTCAGTTAAGCATTTAACTTCAGGTCAGGTCATCATCTTGCAGTTCACGAGTTCAAGCCCTGCGTCAGGCTCTGTGCTGACAGCTCAGAGCCTGGAGCCTGCTTCTGATTCTGTATCTCCCTCTCTCTCTGACCCTCCCCCACTCACACTCTGTGTATCTCTCTCAAAAATAAGTAAATGTTAAAAAAAAAAAAAGGCACACCTGAAAGTAAGACTGCTGTTGGGAGTGTGATTTCAGAAAATGAGTCTTTCTACAAGGCAGCCCAGGGAGCTCAGTCGATTGAATGTCCAACTTCGGCTCTGGACATGATCTCATGGTTCCTGAGTTCAAGGCCCGTGTTGGGCTACCTGCTGACAGCTCAGAGCCTGGAGCCTGCTTCCGATTCTGTGTCTCCCTCTCTCTGCCCCTCCACTCAAAAATAAACATTTAAAAATAAAAAAAAAAAAAAAGAAAATGAATCTTTCTATAGGTGCATTCAGAAATCTACATTGCTCTTCTGAGGTTCTTAAAACAAATGACACACATGATAAAGCAAATGTCACCAGGCCCAAAATTATTAATCTTACTGAAGTACTATAATCTTTTCTTCACTTCCATATATAAGCAAAAAAATCTTTAATGTATTATTCTTACTAAGTTTTAAAATTTCACGCTGGGGAACCCGAGTTAAGCATTCGGTTGGTTAAGTATCCAACCTCTGATCTCAGCTCAGGTCTTGATTTCAGGGTCATGAGTTCAAGCCCTGTGTTGGGTGTAGTGATTACTTAAAAATAAAAAAATAACAATAAAATCTTTAAAATAAATAAATTAAGGGCCACCTGGGTGACTCAGTCAGTTAAGCACCTGACTTCAGCTCAGGACATGATCTCATGTTTCATGGGTTCGAGCCCTGCACTGGGCTCTGTGCTGACAGCTTGGAGCTTGGAGCCTGCTTTGAATCCTGTGTCTCCCTCTCTCTTGTCTCTTCCCTCTCTCTCTCTCTCTCAAAAATAAATATTAGGGGTGCCTGGGTGTCTCAGTCGGTTGAGGGCCCGACTTCAGCTCAGGTCATGATATCGCGGTCCGTGGGTTCAAGCCCCGTGTCAGACTCTGTGCTGACAGCTCAGAGCCTGAAGCCTGCTTCGGATTCTGTGTCTTCCTCTCTCTCTGACCCTCCCCCGCTCGCACTCTCTCTCTGTCTCTCAAAAATAAATTAAAAAACATTAAAAAAAACTTAAAAGAAAATAAAAATAAATATTTAAAAAATTTCATAAGTTAATTAAATTTAGCGTTTATTATATCCAATAACCTGTTCAAGTTGTAGTTGCAAACTTAAAATACCAACAATTTCAAGTAAGTCAAAACCAAAATATAAAAATTTGATCCAAAAATCAGCTTTATAGTTGTAAAAGCCTCAATTCTCTTCCATTTCTCCTTCCTAACCCCACATCAGGTTTTCTACTTCACAAAGAAATCTCGGGACGCCTGGGTGGCTCAGTCGGTTGAGCGTCCAACTTCAGCTCAGGTCATGATCTCATGGTTCATGGGTTTGAGCGCCGCGTCAGGCTCTGTGCTGACAGCTAGCTCAGAGCCTGGAGCCTGTCTTCAGATTCTGTGTCTCTTTCTCTCTCTGCTCCTCCGCTGTTCATGCTCTGTTTCTCATAAATAAATGTTAAAAAAAAAATTAAAAAGCAAAACAAAACAAAAAGAAATCTCTTCACCTCTCAGTTTAAAAAACATTCCTCAGTATTTTCACCATAAAATAAACCAAGAAAGAATAAAGAGCGCACACACTCCCCGGGACTCATCACCACTGCTGGGCTGAGAGGGCGGCACGCTCCTCGGTGAGCCCGGGAGCCTGGCTGTAAGAAGTACTTTAAGTGCGGTGGGGCTTCACTCCGTACAAAACACTCTGCTCTCTCTACGCCCACGAGACACGGAAGAGCTGCAGGCGGCAGTCCGGAGCCAGCTACCCTTCAGCCATCAGGTGCACTGCGGTCCCCGTGCAGAGAACGGACAACAGAAGGGTTCTGAGAGAATGAAGGTTAAGTGCTGGAATGAGAGAGACTTGGGGTGATCTTCCCTTTTGCAAAATGAACTTAATGGTACTAGTTGTCTAATATTTTTAATAAAAAGAAAGTAGGGAACATTTAAAATGGAATATGCATTTGACACAGAAACATCACTACGAACCTAATCCTTTAAAGTTCAATTACAATATTGCTTATAACAGCAAAGACAGTTACCCTGCTGAACAAGAGACAATAAGGGAAGTCACAGCGCATCAGACAGACAGAAGCTCTTGCAGCCAATTACAATGGATGTTTAAAAAGTTAATTAACACCTTAGAAAAAGTCACAATAAAAGAGACAAAATCCTATTAACAGGATTTAAATCTACCATTTAAAAACAAATTCAAGGGGGCATCTAGGTGGCTCAGTCGGTTAAGCGCCCAACTTCAGCTCAGGTCATGATCTCATGGTCTGTGAGTCTGAGCCCCACATCTGACAGGTCAGAGCCTGGAGGCTGCTTTGGATCCTGTGTCTTCCTCTCTCTTAAAAATAAAGAAATATTTTTAAAAATGTAAAAAAATAAAAATAAAAACAAATTCATGGGGCACCTGGGTGGCTCAGTCAGTTAAGCTAAGCTCAGGTCATGATCTCATGGTTTGTGGATCTGGGCCCCACATGGAGCTCTCTGCTGTCAGCACAGAGCAGGGTTCAGATCCTCAGGTCTCCTCCGCTCCTTGCCCCTCCCCCACCTCTTGCGTGCATGCACATGCACGTTCTCTCTCAAAGATAAACATTAAAAATTTTTTAATAAAAACAAATTAAAACTATTCATAGAATAATGCATATATTTTGTTAACAATAGCTACTATGGAAGGTGGGATTATGGGTAATTTTTCTTACCCATTTTTACAGTTCATTCTATCACAGCATTATTTTACATTACTTACAACTTTTTGATACTTATTTTTTTTATATTCAAGTTAGTTAATATACAGTGTATGTAGAACCCAGGGATTCAGATTCATCTCTTACATAAGACACCCGGTGCTCCTCCCAAAGTGCCCCCCTTAATGCCTGTCACCCATTTAACCCCCCCCTTCCAGCGACCCTCAGTTCGTTCCCTGTATTTTTTTAATGTTTATTTTTGAGAGACAGAGTAGGAGTAGGGGAGGGGCAGAGAAAGGGGGAGACATGGAACCCGAAGCAGACTCCAGGCTCTGAGTTGCCAGTGCAGAGTCCGATGTGGGGCTTGAATGACCCAAGCCAAAGTCAAATGCTTAATCGACTAAGCCACCTAGGCACCCATGTTCTCCGTATTTAAGAACCTCTTATGGTTTGTCTCCCTCTCTGTTTTTACCATATTTTTCCTTCCTTTCCTGTCAGCACAGAGCCTGACGCGGGGCTCGAACCCACGAGCTGTGAGATCATGACCTAAGCTGAAGTCAGGCTTACCTGACTGAGCCACCCAGGCGCCCCTATATGAACATTTTAGAAAGACTACCAGCATTATACCAATTCAATTCAACAAATATCGGAACTCCTTGGTACTAACCTTTCTAACCAGGTGCCCAAACCCTAGCCCACAGTCCCAATCAAGCAGCTGGTAGTCAGCTCTCAAACAAGTGCCATACCAGCCTGCTGCACTCCAGCAGAAAAACCTGAAACCAGCTGCTAAGTTTTAAATTCTTTTTCCCAAACAGTGCTTTTTAACCTTCAGTGCCTGCCAGAAGCTGCTGGAGTTTTTTCAAAATGCAGACACATGTACAAGCACACACACACACGTACAAGCTTACACACACCCCATACACACTCCCCCTAGTTAACCAGTCTCTGAAGGAGGAGGAAGGTTTAATTCTAGTCAGTGAGAAGCAGGGCCAACATGTCACCATGAAGACAGCGATGAACCAGCAAGGGCGTGTGAGGCAGACACAATCCTGCACCTTTCATTCTTCCTCGGAGGGAGGGAGCAAAGGGATGGGAATTCGGAATCTGGGCAGGGGCACTTTGAGGACAGGCCCCACCAGTGTGGCAGCAGGTGCTCCCTGCCCCTCACTGGGCTCACCGCACACAGTGCTGTGCTTTCAGCTGATGTTGAAACTGGAAAAGCCAAAGCAACGTGGGCCTTAATACAAGCTGGGGATCTCCCACAGCCTCCAAGTGAAGACATCCAAATGAAATCCAACCTCTTCCCAGAGCTTACAGTGGCTGTGAGGTGTGGGTTTTCTTCCAGCTAGGGCCTCCTCAAGGGGCCCACCCTGCCCTCTGGCAAGGACCTGGTGCTGTCCACACTCATACGGCCCCAGTGCCCTGCCCTCAGCGGCTCTGGGCCCACGCAGAACCAACCAGTATGCTTCCACATTGTGAGACAGGGGACTTCCTGGGAGCACAAGCCTAGGTCTTTCCCCTCCCTCCTTTCCTCCCCCTGCAGCCGAGAGTAAATTCATGTCTGCAGAAAAAGACTTAGGATACCACCCTCGAGAAACAGCACAGAGGGGAAGAAAGACATCACAGGCCCTGAGAAGCACCTGAGACCACCTCAGTCCATCAGTCTCTGTGCCGCGGCTTCTGCTTCACCCAGCATGGATTCTAGCACTCCTCAGGTCAAAAGAGGCCCAAGAATGAAGAAGGTGCAGTAAAATATGAAGGGCAAAACCAGAAAAAGACAACATGGGATTAGAATGCTAATGCCAAGATGCACAGATGCAAGCCAGGAGACCCCACGTTATCCTCTCCAGTAGGGCTTAGCACTTGCTCTGCCTCCCCCGTGTGCAGACTCCATCAACAGCATCAACAAGAACCATCTCCTAGAGCCTTAGAAGTACATCCTGCACCCACTTCCCTCACCTCTGCAAGCTGCCCACCGCAGCATTCCTGCTCCTCCCTCACTGCATGAACACCTACAGGTGACAGGAGCTTTCCATACTCCCTTGCAGCCAGATGTGGCCATCAATCCCAGCACCCAGCAAGAAAAGGCGCGGAAGTACTCATCCTGCTGCGTGAAGTGCAGAGCTGATGGCTAGGGCTCTGCCGGCCATCAGAAACCGTGACGACAAGAGCCACCCTCAGTTTACATTTTTAGAATGAGAGAGAAATACACCCACTATAGGTCCCTCATCTACAAATCTGGAACCCCCAAAGCCTGGTTTTGGTGTTATTTCTTTGGCTACAAAACCTGATCTGAAGACAAGAATGCGCATCTTTCTCTGCAGAAACCGGATGTGTCCATCTGAGGGACAGCAAAGCCCAGCCTTTGTGGGGGATGCCCACAAAGTTATAAGCACTGGGTCACCCTTCTACAATCCCCAAAGATCTCTGTCCCGTGGTCTGCACAAGGTTCTGAACACCTGTCCCCTGTTTAGACCTCTGCTAGTTTCCGTGTCTGGCTCCGCCATCCGTCTCCAGCCGCCTTCTCTGCAGGCACAGGCCCCCCGTGCGCTCACGGGATCGCCCCTCTCGCCCTTCTGCTCACCACCAGAGGTCCCTGGATGACAAAGGACAAACTCCCAGGCAGGTAAGGTGCTCCCCAGCCTCAGGGCCCTGGCCCATCTGTCCACAAACACAGCTTTCTCAACTATATCTTATGCCAGTCCCTCCCTACCCCCAGCCTCCCCGTTCCTGACTCTCCCCGACCCCTGCAGTGACCACACCAACATTTCTGCTTTCTGCCAAGGCAGGGGCCATGTCTCCTCGGCTCCCACATCACAGCCTTGCATGAAGGAGCTCAACCACCAGAAAAGGTAATTTCCTCATGAATCCTCGCTCATTTGAAAAAGTGATTTGAGATCAGAAAAAAACAATGTTTGTGTTATAATTTAATGTACTGACCTCTAGGGGCACCTGAGTGGCTCCGCTGGTTAAGCCTCCCACTTTGACTCAGGTAATGCTCTCACAGTTCGTGAGTTCAAGCCCCACATCGGGCTCTGCGCTGACAGCTCAGAGCCTGGAGCCTGCTTCGGATTTTGTGTCTCCCTCTCTCTCTGCTCTTCCCCTGCTCATGCTCTGTCTGTCTCTCAAATAAATAAACATTAAAAAAAAAATAAAAAAATAAAGTACTGACCTCTAAACAAGAGAGGTGCCCTGTGGCCCTGTGGTCTTTGGACCCCGGGAGCCACCCAACCAGAGCAAGGACACGTGCCCAGATATCCAAAAACAAACAAACAAACAAACAAACAAACAAAAAGACACATTACTACAAGGTAGGAGAAGCATGATCTTGAACTGCCCAAAGCATAGATGCCAACAACAGAAAGGAGGGTCTGGCACATAATTAGGAGAGGCAACCCCTCTTTTTTTCAAAAATAAAAAGTTTTCTTTGCCTGTATCCATAGATAAAAACCTTAACATAAACCCAATGACTACACAACTTATTTTTCATGAACCCCATTTTCTTTGCTCATCACAAAGCCAGAGGGGAACCTGGGTGGCTTAGTCGGTTAAGTGTCTGACTTTGGCTCAGGTCATGATCTCCCGGTTTATGAGCTGGAGCCCCGCGCTCAAAGTCCTTTAAGGAAAGGAAAGGGAAAGGGAAAGGAAAGGAAAGAAAGCCAGAGATATAAAGAATAAAATTCCTATTATACTGCCCTATGAGGGAAACTTAAAACACAGAAAGCTTGATATGCAGGGGTCATGTGGCATTCACACAAATAACTGGTTCCACATTACTTCTTGTCCCTCTTTAGAAGAAGGGCAAACCTCAGATTTTTGAGAATTGGGGATTATTTTTAAAATACTCCTGACAGCTGACAGGCAGGGACGTTATCTACTGATGGGACATTGCCACAATATGCAGACACAACCTGTTCTAGGAACAAGACACACGTAGCATTTCAGACAAGACTAAATATTCTCTCATGTCAAAAGTATAGTACAAAATAAGAAAAACATCCACCCATTTCTGCAAATATCATACGACACACACAGGCTGTTCTCGCAGCTTCAAAGCAGTCACACCAGGTCTAGAAGCCGTATGGAACACCCTTTACTAGTAGTATGCCTGCCTAAAAAACAGATTAATCTAAATCTTTTTTTTTTAAACACTTATTTATTTTGGAAAGAGAGAGAGAGCACGAGCAGGGGAGGAGCAGGGAGAGAGGGACAGGGACAGAGGATCTGAAGTGGGCTCTGTGCTGCCAGCAGGAAGCCCAATGTGGGGCTCGAATTCACAACCCGTGGTATCATGACCTGAGCCTAAGTCACAGGCTTAACTGACTGAGCCACCCAGGAGTCCCTTGAGCAGTCAACTTTTAAACATAACATTTTCTTACCAAACAGAAATATATGCTCATTATAGCAATTTTTTAAGACAAGCTAACAGAAACGGCAGCCCATAATGCCCACTTGGAGACATGCATTCTTGTCGTCTTCATGGTGTTTTAAATGCAGGTACACACTGGGTGTACCACACACACACACGCACCTATTTCTTCTAACCAGTGGAATTCCTCCACATGCACTGTTCTTTAACTTTTCCTGCTAAATATCAGAACTTCTAAGTGGATAAATATACTTTAATAGCTATACAGTCTTTCCTTGAGCATAACTTACATAACCTAAATGCCAAAAAAAGAGTAGGTAAATCAATGCAATTTAAAAACCTATTTTATGGGGCACCTGGGTGACTCAGTTGGTTAAGTGACCAACTCTTGATATTTGCTCAGGTCATGATCTCATGGTTTGTGAGATGGAGCTCTGCGTCAGGCTCTACGCTGACAGTATGGAGCCTTCTTGGGATTCTCTCTCTCCCTCTCTCTCTCTGTGCCCCCCCCCAATCTATTTTAGTTTGTCTTGTAGATTTTCCCCTCCTCTAGTTAATGGCTGTTTCTTGGCTTTGAGTAGAGCTTAGTGATTAAAAACGCTGGCAAAAAACCTGGATGTAGGTTTGAATCTAGTATTTACACCTTTGGATAGGCACCCTCCAAGCCTCAACTCCCTTCTAAAATAGAGATAAGAATCATTTCAACAGGATTCATAGAGCAAATGAGAACGGGTGCCAGGCAAGCCAGGGTGCCCTCATGCAGCTGCTGTCTAGCCTCACTGCAGCACAGGGGTAAGAATTCCGCCATCCCCACTGGTGGGCTACATACATGGCAACATTTTTAAACACTGTAGTATCTTAAATGCAAAATCATTTCTTCCTTTATGTTAAAGCAAAACATCCTTCCTAAGACTATAGGTATCAGGAAACATTAACAAGAATCACTATTATGGTCTCTGCTTTTTTCTTTTTTAAGGGATTTTAAAGAAAATGAAACCAACATGTCAACAGTATAAGACCACTGAAGAATTTCATATTTCCTGATTCAAAGTACAGACCCTAATAAATTACTAATAGCCAAGATAAGCTTATTAAGAATGACAGTCTAGGTGCACCTGGGTGGCTCAGTTGGTTAAGCAACGACTCTTGATTTCAGCCCAGGTCATGATCTCATGGCGGGGAGCCCTGTGTTGGGCTTTGCACTGAGCCTGGAGCCTTCCCCTTCCCTGCTTGCACACGCTCGTGCAAGTTCTCTCTCAAAACAAAACAAAAACAAAGAAAGCCTGATTTTCATATGTTATATTGCACTTAAGATAGTTTAGAAATTTTGTCATACTCTATTTCACCTTTTCAAAATGGGATAATGAGGTGTCTGGGTGGTTCGGTCAATTAAACTTAAAAAATATATATGTGTGTATATATATATATTTATTTATTTATTTATTAACATTTACTTATTTTTGAGAGAAAGAGAGTGACAGAGAATGAGCAGGGGAGGGACAGAGAGGGAGACACAGAATCCAAAGCAGGCTCCAGGCTCTGAGCTGTCAGCACAGAGCCCGACGCAGGGCTCGAACCCAAGAACTGTGAGATCATGATCTGAGCCGGAGTTGGATGCTCAACCAACTGAGCCACTAGGCGCCCCTAAGCTTTTTTTAATGTTTGTTTATTTATTTTTTTGAGAGAGAGAGACAAGAGACACAGCATAAGGGGGGGAGGGGCAGAGAGAGAGGGAGACACAGAATCCGAAGCAGGTTCCAGGCTCTGAGCTGTCAGCACAGAGCCTGACTTGGGGCTCAAACTCGGGAATGGCAAGATCACGACCTGAGCCAAAGTCAAACACTTAACCAACTGAGCCGTGCAGACACCCCTGGTTCAGTCAGTTAAGAGTCCAACTCTTGATTTCAGCTCAGGTTATAATCCCACAGTTGCAGGACAGAGCTCCACATTCGGCTCTGCGCTGTCTCTCTCACTCTCTCTTGCCCCTCCCCGCTTGTGCTCTCTCTCTAAAATAAAATTAAAAAATTAAAAATTTAGAATAAAAATGGGATAACTCAAATGTTGTCACAATACTAAGTCCAAGGAAAAGAAATGCTACTAGTGCAAAATGAGAAATTAAAATGAGTATTAAAAGAATTAAAATCTTCACTCAAAAGTACTGACCATCAGAAGTGACATCAGCAAAACAGCTCAGTGGGAAGCTCCAAACTCTCATTCACTTCTACCCACCTCCCACCCAACACTGGAAAACAAGCAGAAACTGTCAGAACCAATTTGTGACAACTCTACAAGCAGTCAGAAGTCTGGGAACCACCAAGTGCTGAATCAGGAAAGAGGCACCATGGAACAGCAGGCAGGTTTTAGATTCCGCTGCCCCTGCCCATCCCCTCTGGAAGGGCAGCACCAGCCCTTGGTTTTGAAGCACAAATGTCTTAGAGCATAAAAGGCCTTAAAGTAATATCTTAAAGTAAAACATGGTCTTCAAGTGGTGGCAGCCTGGGCTGCGGTGTGGGAAAGACAGCAGACTTTGTTCACTGTTTACTGTGTACATCTACTCTAACCTGTCACAAGCCACCTGAAGGAAGGGCTGACACAGGCACTCCTCTGGTGTTTCATTTAACTCAGAACTCAGGCTGAAAAAGCTGGAAAATACTGCAAGTTAAGTAACAACCCTCAGAACCTGTGGCAAAAGATTAGTCTAAACATACAGTATGTTGCCTAGGGCAAAAGCTGGGGAGAGTTTCTCTAGGAAATTAGGACACTCAAAAGTAACAGGTCTTACTAACAACTTCAGAATACCACACACATGTCCAGGGCAAGATGCACATACACGATCTCATACAAGATCTGAGAAGACCCTGGGTTTTCACCTTGGGCCAATTCCCTGGGCACAGTGCAAGCTTGACGGAGAACTGAAGGAGGGCCCAGGCACAGAGCCAATTTGCAAAGAATGGGAGATAGGAGAGCTGCTGATGTTCAGGAAATCTCTGTCAAAACACCAGTTCAACACAAGATATGAAACAGGACTTCATGAACTACATTTTCAAAGAATACGGTCTTTGGCAATAATAGTTCAGATAAGCCACTAGGCAAAGAGACCTCCTACAGCCTTCAACAAATAACAAACAACAAACATTAGGGAAGGAGGAGATTGTGATTTCCAAAGTTATTACATTATAATAGCCACATGTCCAATTTTCAACAACACAATCAGAAGGCACACAAAGAAACAGGAAAGCAAAGGAACAAAATAAATGAATAGAAGCCATCTCTGAAGAACGTAAGACATGGGCCTTCCTAGACAGACTTTAAAACAACCATGTTAGGGGCACATGTCTCAGTTGGTAGGGCATGCGATTCTTGACCTCGGGATTGTAAATTTTAGCCCCAATTTAGATACAGAGATTACTTAAAAATAAAATCTTCAAAAAAAGTGTTTTAAGAAAACAACAACCATGTTAGATGCTCAAATAACTAAATGAAAACAAAGAACTAAAGGAAATCAGGAAAACTGCACATGAACACAACAGGAATATCAACAGAAAAAATTATAAGAAGGAATGAAACAGAAATCTTGAAGTTGAAAAGTACTGTAACTGAAATGAAATTTTTACATAGGAGTCCAGGAGTATGTTTGAGCAGACAGAACAAAGAATCCACAACCTTAAAGACAGGACAACTGAAATGATCAAGTCTGAGGAGCAGAAACAAAAAGGAAGAGTGACAAGAGCCTTAAAATACTCATGGGACATCAGTAAGTAGATCACATACACATTATGGGAACTTCTCCCACCCCGCCAAAAAAATAAAAAAGGGAAAAGGAAAGGCAAAAAGAATACTTGAAAAAACAATGGCCAAAAACATCCCAAATCCAATGAAAGACATAACCCTACATATGCAAGAACACTCCACAAACTCCAACTAAGATAAATTCAAGGACCCACATCAAGGCATTATAATTAATCATCGAAAGACCAAAAAAACAAAACAAAACAAAACTTGAAAGCAGCAAGAGAGAAGTAACCAGTCACATACAAGGACTCAAAAAGGTTAATGGCTGATTTCTTATCAGAAACCATGAATGCCAGAAGACAGTGAGATATATTTAACATGCCGAAAAAATAAAGGGAGTCCTCCAGGTAGAAATGGAAGATCACTAAACAATCACTTAAAACTGTATGAAAAGGGGTGCTTGGGTGGCTCAGTCGGTTAAGCGGCCGATTTCGGCTCAGGTCATGATCTCACAGTCTGTGGGTTAGAGCCCCGCGTTGGGCTCTGTGCTGACAGCTCAGAGCCTGGAGCCTGCTTTGGATTCTGTGTGTCTCTCTCTCCCTGACCCTCCCCCACTCACTTTCTGTCTCTCTCTCTCTCTCAAAATATTAAAAAATAAATAAATAAAACTATGAAGAAATAAAGCTCTCTAGTGAAGGTAAATACATGAGAAAACAGGAGTTAGGATTACTGTGATTTTGGTTTGTAATTCTGCTTTTTATTTCCTATAGGATTCAGAATACAAACTCACAAATAAACCGTAAATATGTTATTGGGAGGAGGTGCCTGGGTGGCTCAGTTGGTTGAGCACCCGACTTCGGCTCAGGTCATGATCTTGTGGTTCTTGAGTTTGAGTCCAGCATCAGGCTCACTGCTGTCAATATGGAGCCTGCTTTGGATCCTCTGTCCCCCTCGCCCACTTGCCTGTGCTCTCTCTCAAAAATAAAATAAACATTAAAAAAAAGTGTGTTTTTTGGCACACAATGTATAAAAATGTAATCTGTGACAACATAAAAAAGAGGAAGGAGATATAGAAGAGGAAAGTTTTTGAGGTTGATATCAATTCAAAATAGATGGCTTTAAACTAAGGATGTTAAATATAATCCCCATGGTAAATACAAAGAAAGGATCTTAAAAATATACATAAAAGGAAATGAGAAGAGAATCACAAGAGTTTACTACAGAAAGAAAGAAAGGCCAGAAAGAGAAAAGAAAAGAAACGAAAAGAAAGAAAGCAACTAAACAGAATCAGACAGTGAGGAAGAAAATGAGGGATAACAAAGCTGTGAGACACAAAGAAAGATAGCAAAATAGTAGAGATCTTTCCTTCCAATAATTACTTTAAATGTAAATGGATTAAACTCTCCATTCAAAATACTTAAGACATTTACATTTTTTCTTTTAAAAATATTAATATTTACTCAGTAATTCTCCTGTATCAGGCAAAAGCAATCATACAACAACCCCACGAGGTCAATTCAATAATATGTTTATAAAAGAGGATCCTGAGGTTGGAGATGAAAACAGCCTGATCACATGTGGAGGAGGCTCTCATCTCCCTGTCCAAGCAGTACTATGACACTGTTCCAGGAGCCTGATGGACATACACTGATGAGTGCCTGCATTACTAAGTCTTTGCTCTCTTCAATCTTTCCTACGTGGAGAGGTTTGTGGAAACACATAGAGGGAAATAACAAGGAAGCTCTGAGATGTGGTTCTTAGATGAAGACCCTGGAAAGTTACCCTCCATAGAACAGAGAAGGGATCTGACTGACCTCGTACCTACTGGACACCAGGAACTGACATACCCAATGAGTCTTCTCAACAATAAAGTCTTTTAAAATCTGTCATTCAGTTTTCATGTTTCATTGAGTCCCTTTTAATAAATGTCTTTCTTTTATTTTTCACGATTTTATCTTTTACAGCAAAATGGCCTTGCAGTCAATAAGTTTTGTGGTGAAAATGTTTGCAGCAAAAGTACTGGACCCTGGCAAAAATATAGTATTGTTAAAACATCACCCATACATTCAAAGCATTACTATATTCTGAAAAAGACCAGAAAAACCTAACAGTGAGTGTCCAAATTACTTGTTTAGGGTTTTCTATAGCCCATCTGTTCAAGTAAAAATCAGAAGATGAAATTCAAACTGCCAATTATTATGACAAAATACCATGAGAAAATGACATCTGACAGCAGTCTTTCATAATATGGCTGTGACACTAATGCCACACTCCCTGACATAATCAGTTCATTTTTGGGGGGAAGCACCTGGGGGGCTCAGTTGGTTAAGTGTCCGGCTTCGGCTCAGGTCATGATCTCACGGTTCATGGGTTCAGGACCCGTGTCGGGCTCTGTGCTGGCGGCTAGCTTAGAGCCTGGAGACTGTTTCAGATTCTGTCTCCCTCTCTCTCTGACCCTCCCCTGCTCACCCTGTCTCTCTTTGTCTCTCAAAAATAAATTCAAAAACATAAAAATTTTTTTAATCAGTTCATTTTTCAGGAGAACCAAGACAAAAAAAAAAAAAAGGTAACAACCCCACCAAAACAATTCAGTGCCTCCCCCACTTAACTGTCAATGTTTTCAGAATAATTTTATCAATCTAACTGAAGCCAAAAGATATGCCTACGAGTAAATAGTCCAACAGAGAGAATACTGGCCTACTCCACAACCTAGGTAATTAGGAAGGTATTTTGTGCATGTCCTTCCTAAACTGCAAAAGTGACTCCACACCAGGTCTCTCCACCTCAGGCTTCATTTTATTTATTTTTTTAATTTATTTATTTAAATTCAAGTTAATTAACATATAGTGTAGTACCAGTTTCAGGAGTACAGGCCAATGATTCATCAATTACATACAACACCCAGTGCTCATCCCACCAAGTGCCATTCTTAGTGCCCATCACCCATTTAGCCCATCCCCCCATCGCCCCTCCAGCAACCCTATTTGTTCTCTGGGGGGATTTTGTTTGTTTCTTATTTTGAGAGATAGGGTGCATGAGAGGGGGAAGGGCAGAGAGAGAGGGAGAGAGATAATCCCAAGTAGGCTCCACACTGTCAGCACAGAGCCCAACATGGGACTCCAACCCAAGAACCTGGAGATCATGACCAGAGTGGAAATCAAGAGTTTGGACACCCAACTGACTGAGCCACCCAGGAGTCCCTGTTTTCTGTATTTCTGTATCTCTTATGGTTTGCCTCCCTATTTTTATCTTATTTTTCCTTCCCTTCCCCTATGTTCATCTTGTTTCTTAAACTCCATGAGTGGAATCATGTAATATTTGTCTTTCTCTTACTGACTTATTTCGCTTAGCTAACACACTCTAGTTCCATCACTTTGTTGCAAATGGCGAGATTTCATTCTTTTTGATCAGAGGCTTCATTTTAGAAAGGTCCTAGGGCACCTGGGTGGCTTGATTCTGGCTATGGTCATGATCTCGCACTTTGTGGGTTTGAGTCCCATGTCAGGCTCTCCCCCTCTCTTCCCCTTTCTCCACCCCCCTCAAAAATAAACACTAAAAATTTTTTAGAAAGGTGCCTGCCACTGAATTTGAAACAAATGCTTTGGTAACTTAAAGGTTCTAAACAGGTACCATTTGTAAAGTTACTAAGATTCACTCAAGATAGAATCACGAGTAATATCCATCTGTTGTTATCAACTGCTATAGGACTATGCTGGGGGGGGGCTCCTCCCCACTACCGACATTTGGGGCTGGGTCATTATCTGTTGTGGGGGGACTATCCTGAGCGTTGTAAAATTTTTAGCAACGTCCCTGGCCCACGAGAAGCCAGAAGCAGCACCCCCTCCCAGTTGTGTCAACCTAACACGTCTCCAGATGTTGCCAAATATCCCTGGGACGGGGGAGGAGACCCTGGTAAAGACCACTCTCCTACTGATACCTTTCAGTGGATAAGATACATGATTCTGTTGCAAATGACAAACTGCAGCAAAAGCCAAATAATGCCTAAAACCCCTAAGGAATTCTCAACAGAACATCAAACACATGCTCTAAAAACTGATGCGTGGAGGAAAGGGGGCTTTCTAAAAAAGTGCTTCCCAATCCCCCCCTGTGGGCGCCTCCTGGGATGACAGCAGCAGCACCTTGTGCTAAAACTGCTTCAAATCACAGAAACGGCGATGTGCACCTTACACAGGCCCTAGTGTACGGTTTCCTCAGCATGTTTAAAAAATCCTCATCAAGAACTGGGACCAGAAGTGTGGGAGCTGACTTACTATATTGTTATTTAAGATATTGTAAACTGCCCCCAAACCCAAAAGAAAACATGAGCTATGCAGAAACGTTAAACAGATAAGAATACTATCCAAAATGTTAACTGCTTTCATTAAAAGCTCCCTTATTTTAGAAAGCGTCTCTTCTTCATTTTCAAAAAAAACCCTTTCTCCTGAGCAAACCAAGAACTGTTGCATTTTCACAATGGAAAAATCTGCTCTTACTATAACAGCCTCATCTTCTGGACTATTTCCACCGACCATGCACGAAGCCATGCGGAGCTTCTGCAACTCTGGATCAAGATGGGGGCCGCTGGTACTTGGGGGAGTTGTGTCCGGCTGGAGCCCCACCACTAAACAGCATCAGCCCTGGAGAATGTTCACATAACAGCAATGTCCTAAACCAGCACTCAGTGTGTACACGTATGTTGGATACATATCAAGTGATGACCGCTCTGTGCCATTTCCAGGGGATGCAAACACATATAGGACCCGTCCCCACACCATGGAAGGCCAGGTAAGCGAGATGAGTCATGGCACAAGATCATGAGGAAGGAATATTTTTGCCTCCCATAGCCTGACAGGGCAAAGGGGCTCTGGCCTGCTAGTCCTGAAAACAGGCTCCACATCTGACTACTAAGGGGTCCTAAGCACCACTACCAGCCTGGAAAGCACTCACTCAGGTGACATTAGAGGCTGGCAGGGGACCACAGCTTCAGGTCTTCACTGCTTCCCAGAAAGAAACCATAGCCCAAGTTTCAAAAGTACATGCAGTTCCTTATACTTCAATAAAAAAGCAGTTTTAGGGGCACCTGGGTGGCTCAATCCATTAAGCGTCCGACTTAATTTCAGCTCAGGTCACGATCTCCTGATCATGGAATTGAGACCCATGTTAGGCAGCTCAAAGCCTGCTTGGGATTCTCTCTCTCCCTCCACCCCTTCTCTCTGCTCAGGCTCGCTCACTGTTGCACATTCTCTCTCATTTTTTTAAAGAGCAGTTTAAAAAATTAAAAGCAGGGTTTTTTTTTTTAATTAATTTATTTGTTTTGAGAGAGAGAGGAGCAGAGAGAATCCCAAGCAGACTCCACACGGTCAGCACAGAGCCTGATGTAAGGCTCAATCTCACAAACCATGAGATCGTAACCTGAGCTGAAATCAAGAGTCAGATGCTCAACCAACTAAGCCACCCAGGCACCCCCAAAAAGTACTTTTCCCCCCAAGTTTGTTTATTGTTGTGTGTGAGAGAGAGAGAGAGAGAGCAGGGAAGGGGCAGAGAGAAAGACACACACAGAATCTGAAACAGGCTCCAGACTCTGAGCTGTTAGCACAGAGCCTAATGTGGGGCTTGAACTCTGTACAGCGAGATCATGACCTGAGCCGAAGTTGGACACTTAACAGACTGAGCCACCCAGGCGTCCCGCAAAAAACACTTTTAAAAAGCAGCTCAGTGTATTGTAAATCGCAAAGTTCTTCAAATGGACAGAGAAGCCATCCTTAATTTCCAAAACAACAGTTTGGCCAATGGCATTACTGAACAAATATCCTTCAAATCAGACCACAAACAGGACACAAGTTTTACCTAGTTCCCTTTGCTGACTTTTGCACCCAAAGCAAAGACACTTTTCCTCTCTCCCACCCCCAGCCCCAGCCCCAATCAAGAAAGGTTTGCAGTTGATGCTTACATTTTGGAATGGAACAGAACCAGAGCAGAAGTTTACGAGGGAAGGTACCCCCAGTAGACCTCTCCTGGCCTATCCTGCAGGACAACACCAACCACACCCATGGGCCTATTGTTATGCTTAGGTGCCAGGAGTGGGGGCACAGCTTCTCCCTGTTGAAGGAATGTCAAACTTCACTCACTACTCTAAGAGGCCCTTGCTCGATTCACTGAAGGCAGGCGTGCATGTGTACAGAGCACTGAAGACTGCTGGCCTCTGGGAACGTTTCTACCCTCCTGTCACATTTCCTGGCACATGAGGTCCTCATGGGCCCCTGTACACGGGGACACTGTGATGGATGAAAGACACAAAGCCCCTGAGGCAGCAGGACACCGACACAGGGCT
The DNA here is from genome assembly GCA_004023785.1 of Mungos mungo. Taxonomy (NCBI): domain Eukaryota; kingdom Metazoa; phylum Chordata; class Mammalia; order Carnivora; family Herpestidae; genus Mungos; species Mungos mungo. The sequence continues at coordinate 112,241 of PISW01002617.1, read as the reverse complement.
GCTTGTGTCACCCGTCAGACAGCTGCTATCCCACACGCTACACACCAGAGAGCTGAAATTCAAGCAGGCTGGGTGTAGGGCTGGGGTCCAGCCCCCGTGTGCCCGGTGCACCCTCACCGTCTCCTGATACAGCCGTCTACACGCATATGACCACTGCCAGTTCCAGGTCCTGCCACACAGGTTTGTTTCTCAAAATGTGTTACAAATTCAAATTATTTTAAATCTAAACCGCCTTAAACCACTCATTAAACACCAAAATAAACTGAGTTTTTCATCGGAAGCACTACTAAACACTAGGCTGAGTAGAAGTTAACTCAGTTGTTGGGTTATTTTTAACTTAGTAAATTAACAATTACCTTAAAATAGCTGCCCTGCATTCCCAATATCTACAAATTAGTGATAAAAATGTATCTCAATTTAGCAAATGAAAGCACCTTATAGCTTTTAAAGAAAAGCACATAGTGGTCATTTAAAGCAATTAATTTGTACACTGAGCACTTTTCAAAGAGCAAACTCTGCCCCTCTGCTACGTATGTGTACACCACTCCGCGTCACCCACTGCTGGGTCCCGGAGTCCAGCCACCTTGGACCCCTGCTCTCAGCTTTGTGTATAGAAGCTGGTCAGTCTCAGGTCACAGCCAACCCTGCAGCCCTGGAACAAGAAAACATGACAGATGTCACTAGCGGGTCTGCTGTGGTCTGCAAACATGACATCCCTCTCCTTCCAGGAACCCTGTCCTCCTTCATACCTGGTCTGCGTCCGCTCTTTGGGCCAACCAGGCCTTGCTGCGTCTCTCAGGGGTTCCTTCTTCCACTTGCCCTAGTGACCCACAGGGTTGTACCCCTCCTAAGCCTACTCTTACCCTCCACCGTCCTTACAATAGCCCCCTGCCCCACAAATTTCTTACTTCCTCACTCCCCCTCACCCTCTAGCCCCACACCTCCAAGAGGCCCTAATTGCCAAGCCCATGGCTCCCCATGGAACATGACATTGGTGACATTTTGAGTCACTGTCCTTTTCCTGGGGACAACCCCTCTCTTGGTACTCTACTTATTCCCCTCTTTCTGATACTGGTATTCTCTGGGAACCTTGGTTCTGCTCCACTCATTTCTGAACACAAGCAAGTCACTGAGAGTTCCTGCAGTTCTTTTCTTGGAGTCTTCACCTGGAAAGCTCCAGAAGCCACTCCGCTCACCCCTCTCCAGTCCTAACCTTTAAGAATGCCATCTCTGATTTAGTGAGAAAATCTTCTAGTGCGACATTACCAAACTTAACCTGCAAGTTAAAACACTCCACGTAAGAAAGCAAGTAGAGCTGCATCACGAACTAACTGGCAATTAATTCAGCGCAGGAGCAGGATCACTTTTCCAAATAAACACGATTATAGTGTCACATGTTAAACAGTTTAGGGCAACAGAAAATTCAACTTGTTCTATGTATGTATGGCTATTAGATATTCTAGGATTTTTCTGATCAAAAATATGTCAAATGCACTTGACATTTCAAAGCACTTTAACAACTGTTAAACACTCACTTATTTTTATTTATAAATTATACGCAGTTTGCTACCATGGCAACAATAAAGGCAACAACACACCCAGACATTCCTGCCCAGCAAATCTTCCTAAAACACTTTGCTGCCCTTCCCACCAGGTCCCTAGACAAATAAGGGCCCCGTTCTCAAAGAGGACATTTCCATTCTGTCACTGACCACCTTGAAAATGCTCCCCAACCAGGCCCACGGTCCCTTTCAGCCTAAATTCTACCTCCTCCTGCACCAGGCTGCTGGCCCAGGGACACTCACAAGGCCACCTCCACCTGCTCACTTCCAGGAGCCTCCCCTCCCCCACAGGTAGCCCAGGGCCCTTCCACTGATCCCACCCCAAAGAACTCCCTAGTATCAATAACACCTGCACCTCCAGTGAGTAAGACCCTCCCAGAGAGGAAAAAGTTTGCATTTCCGTACCCACAGCCCCACATCCTTGGCTGACAATCAAGATTTGTGGATATCACCTGTTTGCTGGAAAACCACACACCCTGGAACTCATGTGCGCTCCCATACACACTCAGGATCCCCAGTGGGCTCACCAACCATCATGGAAAAAACCACCTGTGTTCAGATCTTACCCAAACTGTTTAAGATACTCACAAGAGCCAATACACAGGATCACGGTCCTCATCTTTCTCTGTTCCCCCTAAATTAATACACTATTTGGTATTTTAATAAAATGGTGAGCCATACTTTAAGACTAAATTACTTATGCGCTCTCCCAAATTCTCTGCATGTAAATTTTTAACACTGACTACAAAATGGAAATTCACTCTAAAATTGGAAATGGACTAAAATCATTGTCATTCAAATAAAAGACCAACCATGGACTGTCTCTTTTTTTCATATTTTTTTTTTACTCTGTAGCGATTTTCAATTCAGTAGGCAAATCTGAAATAAGCAATAAGAATAGTTCAATCTCTGCATAACTGCTATAAATCACATTCTTTTAAACTTCTACAACTTGATTTTTTAACTTAAAAAGAACTCATAACATAAAACTAAGCTTAGTTTCAAGAAAAAGATGTTTAGAATGATTTATCTGCATTTAACTAGCACCAACTGTCTTTACAGTTTCTTCCATTAAACTGTATGTTACCATTCTACACCCAAAGTGTAGGAACGGTGCCTTACGAAAAGGGTAGTGCTACAAGGTCCTACAAGTGACCCTCTTATGTCATGCCGTAAAATGCCAAAATCCCTTCTGTGAAAAAATTCCCAGGCCCATACGAGGGCAGGGCTCTGGGAAGCCTTGGCCCCCAACTCTCCCCTGTCCACCAGCTGGAGGTGAAGGTCCAAAGCTCTGCCTCTACTGTCTTACTCATCCCTTCTTCGGGGCTCACTGTACCCCTCCAAGTCTGGTTTCTGTTCTGCTCCCTCGCCAACAGGTCAACATATGCCCATGTTTATTTAGCATGTCAATATAAACAGATTTGGCTGGAAATAAGAGAATTTTCCTTAAAAACCTCAAAACCCTCAGGAAAAAAAGAAAATCCTTTGTTGTGACATCAAGGTACTTATAAACAACAAAGTGTCATAAAAGGCAGCTGTCAAGCCCCTACCACTGGTTTCAGGCAGGTTGCAGCGCGCGGGCACACACACGAGCACACACACACTGTCTCCCTCTCTCTTTTCTCTGAAATCCGCCCTGCAAGGTCTCCAGACCGGCTAAGCAACAGCACAGCACAGGGACGAAAATCAAGGAATTAACAGCTCTTATCAGCATCTCTAGCAACCGAGAGCAGTTAAAAATTTTCAGTTCACGGACAAGGCTCTACTTGAAAGGATGTAGAAAGGAGACCCTGAGGAATAATCAGCATCCCCTAGAGAGCAAGTTTGCTTTTCCAGCAAAGTAAATAATAACTTCATAAAACCAAAGAACCAACCTAAATCGTTTTGTAGCAAGACTATTTCCCACAAAGCTCACTTACCACCATGTGACCTTGTAATCGTTTCTAAATCAACTCACTTAAAAACAAAGTCATTAAAAGTATCCAATTTTCTCTAAATTTTAAGGCGCAGAGCACAGATTTAAAATGTATCCCGCTTTAAGAGTTTCCAGTCTACTGGATTACTAAAAAATACCACGGGGCGGGGAGTGCTTGCGGCTCAAAACACAGACTCCTGAATAATTTCGCTACTGAAAACCTGCAGAACAAAAAGGAAGTATGGAACAACCACCGCCTTAACATGCAGATTTTAAGTTAAGAAAACACATGTTGGGGCGCCTGGGTGGCTCAGTCGGTTAAGCCTCCGACTTCGGCTCAAGTCAGATCTCACGTTCGTGGGTTCGAGCCCCGCGTCAGGCTCTGTGCTGACAGCTAGCTCAGAGCCTGGAGCCTGCTTCCAGTTCTGTGTCTCCTTCTCTCTCTGCCCCTCTCCCTCTATGCTCTGTCTCTCTCTGTATCAAAAGTAAATAAAACATTAAAAAATTAAAAAAAAAAAAAAAAGAAAGAAAACACATGTTACCCCAACTAGACTTTACCGTCTCTACAGAGAGCTACCTGCACGTCGGTTACGAAAAACACACGCAAACTCCCCAAACGCACAGGGGACTCCCGAAAGGGGGCACCGGTCCACGTGCACCGCCGCCCGAGCCTCCACTCGGGGAAGGCTAGGCCGAGGTCTCGGGCAGGGTGGCGGTCCGCGGTCTGGGGGAGGAGGCCGGGGGGGGTGGGAGTGGGGCCGGGGTCGCGCTGCTGGGTCGCGCGTCTGGGCCCCGGCCGTGGGAGCGGGTCTGGGTCGGGATCTGGGCCCTCCCGGCCGACAGGATCGACAAGGCCAGGGGCGCCGGATCGGGGGTCCCGCCCCCCGCGCCCCCGGCCCACTCACACGCGCGGCAGCTGCAGCGGCGGCGCCCCGCGCCTCTGGAACACGCCGTCCACGAACACCCCGTTCTTGCCGAGGCAGCGCAAGTAGAAGTCGCCGCCGGCGTCCGGCCCGGGCTGCGAGGACGGCTCCGGGGCCGCCCCGCCATGGCCGCCGCCGCCCGGGGGCGTGAAGATCTCGAGGTGGCGCCGCGAGATGAAGCTCGAGTGGCCCATGCTCACGTCCACCGAGCCCTGCGACGAGTTGCGCCCGATGGTCACCGAACGCTTCTTCATCAGGTACTCGAACTCGCGGCCCTCGAGGCGCGCCACGGCCCAGCCGCCTGGCGGGGACCCACCGCCCGCGCCCCCGCCGCCCCCGGCCCCGCCGCCCGCGGGAGGCCCGCCCGCGCCCGGGAGCGCCGCGGCCGCCGCCATGGGCCTGCGAGGGCCCGGGCCGCCTTCCGCCGCCGCCGCCGCCGCCACGGAGCTGAGGGCCGCGCGAGGCCGCCGGCCGGCGAGCGACGAGCGGCGGCGAGGGGCGGGACACGCGCGGCGCGCGGCGAGCCGGCGGGCGTCGCTGACGGACGGCCGCGCCAGCCTATGGGGGCGGTGCACACCAGTGGGGCTACCGGCGGCCGACCAATGCCGGGGCACGCTGGCCGAGCGTCCCGCACGTCCGGCCCCGGCGCCCGGCGCAGGCGCGGCTTCCAGCGGCCTGGAAAACCCGGGGCAGAGCGTGGCTGGCGCGGAGCCGCGGGGCAGATTCGGCCTGGGTCGAGGTCCGCGCGGGCTGGGCTGGGGGCATGTGACATGTGCCGCAAGGGGCCGCGGCTCGGACTCGAGCCGCAGGATGGGTGGAGCGCGCGTGGCCTGCACTGGCATCCGCACAGTCTCGGGTAGAGCTGGGAACCGCCTCCGCTGCTGGAGGTCTGCGGGAGACCACCGACGGCCAAGTCTGCTCCTGGGTGCTGGGACGCGCGGCGTGGGGGCGCAGGAGGGCGGGGGCCGCGGGCGCAGGGGCTGGGGTGGCTCGGGGCGTTGGAGGTCGGACACCTGTGCCTGAGAAGGTGCTGGAAGTGCCCGCCGGAGGCATTGAGACACCCCTCATCCCAGCGGAACTCTGACTTGTCTGTGATCTATGTTCACAATCTAGGTTTTTGAGCCGTGAGTATGGCAGAATGGCTAGACAGGGGAAAAACAGTTTCATTAAATATTTAAGTAGTGGTGGTCTTGAGACTAGTGTGGAAATGGTAAGTGGGGGAGTCGCTCATTTAGAAACAAAATACTGGGGCGCCTGGCTGGCTTGATCTCCGGGGTGTAAATTCCAATCCCATGTTATGTGTAGAGATAACCTAAAAGTAAAATCTTTTGGGGGACCCCTGGGTGGCTAAGTCAGTTGAGCATCCAACTCTTGATTTTGGTTCAGGTTATGATCCCAGGATTATGAGATACAGCCCCTCCTCGGGCTCTGTGCTCACGGCACTGGGCCTGCTTGGGATTCTCTGTCTTTCTGAAACAAGCAAGGGGCACCTGGGTGGCACAGTCAATTGGGCATCTGGCTTTGGTTCAGGTCATGAACTCAGCCGTGCATCTGGTTCTGTGCTGACAGCCTGGAGCCTGCTTAGGATTCTGTGTCTCCCTCTCTCTCTGCCCGTCCCCCACTCATGCTCTCTCTCAAAAATAAATAAAACATTTAAAAAACATTAAAAAATAAACAAAATATCTTTTAAAAATAAATAATAACATGGGGCGCCTGGGTGGCTCAGTCGGTTAAGCATCTGGCTTTGGCTCGGGTCATGATCTCGCAGTCCCTGGGTTCGAGCTCCGCATGGGGCTCTGTGCTGACAGCTAGTTCAGAACCTGGAGTCTGTCTTCAGGTTCTGTGTCTCCCTCTCTCTCTGCCCCTCCCCTGTTCACACTGTCTCCCTCTGTCTCAAAAACAAATAAAAACATATAAAAAATAAATTAAAAAAAATAATAATCGATTGAAAGAAAGAGCATATAATCAAGTATAGCAAATATTTCCAAACCACTGATGGGAGCGACTGTGGACCATGCTGTCCCCTCTTGTGTCCTGGGGCTCTGTCCCCTGCCTTGTGCTCAGTGCACACATTCAAGGCATCACCCCTCTACCTAACTTCCAGAAGTTTCGCTGTGATCAACTTATTGTTGGTGTTTGGAGTATGTGCGTATGCTGCTAACAAACTTCTACAAGGCTAACTGGAAACTTCTCACAGGTGGTCATCAGTACCAGGTACCCATCATGCAGGGAACCAGACTTGCAGATACAAGAGGATGAGCCTGTAGCATTGCACTCATGTGTTTCAATTATATCCTTGCAGTGTAGACGCAAGGCACTTTGATAAAAAGTTAGGCAATGCCAAGCCCTGTACAAGTAGAAATGGTAAGAACCACAGGGTTCTAGAAGAAAGCTCACCAAGTACTGGGACAGTTGGAAAAGGCTCCAGATCAGAGGCAGGGCTTGTGCTGGGCCTTCTGTCCATTGCAAATGCTCCAACAGTGTCCACTGTATACCAGACACGGGCTAGACTTTCGCAGACAACCGGCAGCCACGTCTTGTCGGCATATGTGATAGGAGGACCAAAAGGAAGCCAGCATGCAAGACCTCTCATGACTGAGGGAAAAGCATCACCAGAAGATGCTCAAACGGTAGGCAGCCCGCTGCTCTTTCTATCAAGGAGCTGAAGGCAGAGATGTGGAAGACACACACCCAGACCTGGCTTTTACAAAAATTTGTTCTTCGTTAAGAAGATGTGGACCGAGCATCTAGTGTATACCAGGCACAGGTGGAGGAGAGCAGATGCTTCCGTGCTTATGGAGGATCTGCGGTCCACAGCCAAAGGGCAGCACGTGCCGTAAAGCAGAGGGGCCAAGAGACTAGCAGGAAGGCCCGAGGAGGAGGAGACCTCGGACCTGGACAATCTGCACCAGGGACCACAGTAATCTCTGGGTGGAGAGCAAGGGCACAGCCCTGAGGAGGCGGAAGGGTGTCAGAGGCAGAAGCCTCATGGATGAAGGGAGGAGAAAGGATTTCGGAAGGCTTGCTACTGGGCCCCTCATTAAGGGGAATGGGAAACCATGGTGCAGTTCAAGCAAGGAGTACTATGATCCAAGTTAACTTAAAAAAAATCAACCGAGGGGCACCTGGGTGGCTCAGTCGGTTGGGTGTCCAACTTTGGCTCAGGTCATGATCTCACCGTCCTTGGGTTTGAGCCCTGCATCAGGCTCTGAGCTGTCGGCACTGGAGCCTGCTTCGGATTCTGTCTCCCTCTCTCTCTGCCCCTCCACACACTCTCTGTCTCTCTCTCAAAATAAAATAAAGACAAAGAAAATTAAAAAAAAAAAAAGATCAACCTTTTTGCTGCGTGGGACAAAACAAAACAGGGAGACCCATTTGTGTCTCTCGTAGTGAATCAGACTACAGAAAGGATAGCTGGACCTATAGTCCTCAAAGCTTTCGCATAGTACTAACAATCTAATTTTGTGGGAACTTGTAAGCCCCCACATTTAAGATAATAGCAAAAATTTCCATTATGTTTAAAACTTTTTTTTAATTTATTTATAGAGAGAGAATCCCATGCAGGCAGGCTCTGCACTGTCAGTGCAGGGTCTGATGTGGGGCTCAAACTCACAAACTGTGAGGTCATGACCTGAGCTGAAATCGAGAGTCAGATGCTTAACTGACTGAGCCATCCAGGCGCCCCAGAGATAATCTTAAACAGGCTCTATGCTCAGTGCCGAGACCAATGCAAGGCTCGATCCCAGGACCCTGGGATCATGATCTGAGCAGAGATCAAGAGCAGCGACATTCAGCCAACTGAGCCACCCAGGCACCATCCCCCATCATGTCTAAATAAACATGTCCCAGATATAAACATTGACTTTTAAAATAGATCATGACATCTTTGCTTAAACGTATGTAATGGATCCCACGTGCCATTTTGATTTGAAACCCACTAGCGTATGTTTTTATAAACATACAGTCTCTTGGCTAACCCGAGTTTTATTAAATCCTTTATTCCTAAACTCATTTCCATTTAAATTCCCCCACAAATTTTATCCTAAATAACAATGTTTATGCTTGAGTATTGATGAACTTACTACTTACCCCTAGAGAGGCACACATACATATATGTGCATTAATTTGCAATTCCTGCAAATGTAAGTCTCACGTTAAAACATTTCTCTTGGATTGAATTACTATGATAACCATTATTAACATATAATTGGTGAAAGCAATATTAATAAATTCAGGTTTCCATTAAGACTAAAAAATTGAGTATATTGGAGGTTTGTCCTTAATTTAATAATATGTGGGGCCTCTTTCCTCTGGACACCTAGCTCATACATGCAGTGAAGAGAATTAGTGGGGCGGGGCAGGCACAGAACCAGCATTATCCCCATTTGTCATAAATGCACACACATAAGTTAACAGAACAAGAGCAAGTTTTATTTCAGCAACCTAACACCATTTTGGAGACCTCTTCTGGTTGCAGGTGCTATGGGAGAGCTGACCAGAGACTGCGGATGCCTCGTAGGCCTGGGAGGGAGGGGCAACGCAGGCAGCTGCTGAGACAGCAGGGGGGGCCCGCCCTAGGAGTAAGGGGAAAAGTAAATTACCTGAAATGAAGAGCTCATTGAGGTTTCTGAACACCAGACAGGGCACGGCCAAAGAGAGGGTTTTTCAACTAAAGCTCCAGGAGAAATCTGAAAACAGAGAAAAAAATTAAAATAAGAAAAAGATGCCAGAAAGCAATGTTAGAGATGTGTGGAACAAGATCAAATGGTCTAATGCAAAACAGTCTAAAGTTGGACTTCCAGGGGCGCCTGGGGGCTCAGTCGGTTAAGTGTCCGACTTCGGCTCAGGTCATGATCTCATGGTTGGTGGGTTCGAGCCCCGCGTCGGGCTCTGTGCTGACAGCTCAGAGCCTGAGCCTGCTTCAGATTCTGTGTCTCCTCTCTCTGACCCTCCCCGCTCATGCTTTGTCTCACTCTCTCAAAAAATAAATAAAAATATTAATAAAGTTGGACTTCCAGAAGTAAGGGGAAAGAAAATAGAGCAGTATAAATATTTTAAGAGAGAATGTGTGAGAATTTTACACAGTGGGGTGCCTGGGTGGCCTGGGTGGCTCAGTCAGTTGAGTGTCAGACTCAGGATGTGACCTCATGGCTCAAGAGACCAAGCCCAGTGTCTGGCTCCATGCTGGGAGTGGAGCCTGCTTGGGATTCTCTTCCTTTCTCTCTTTCCACCCCTTTCCCTCGCTTGTGCTGTCTCTCTCAAAAATATAAACATAAAAAAAAGAATTTTACAATACAGCAACCACAGATCCAAAAAGTTTAGCAAATCCCAAAGAGAATAAATCAAAGAAAAACACATGGAGGCATATCACAGTCCAGCTTCTGAAAACCAAAGATAAAAATAAAAGTCCTAAAAGGAGGGATGCCTAGGTGGCTCAGTCGGTTAAACATCCAACTTTGGCTCAGGTCATGATCTCACGGTTCATGAGTTCCATCCCCACATCAGGCTCTATGCTGACAGCTCAGAGCCTGGAGACTGCTTTGGATTCTGTCTCCTTCACTCTGCCTCTACTCTGCACACGTGCTCTCTCTCTCTCTTAAATATTAAAAAAAAAAAAAAGTCCTAAAAGGAGACAAAATTGAAAAGACACATTACATTCAGGGAAACTTCACTGAGAATGACGTCTCAAAAGCAGTGGGTGCCAGAAGACAGAGACAGAATCCGCAAAATGCTCAAGGTCAAATGGCCCTCCGGACCAGTGTCAATACCTAACAAAAATATCCTTCAAAAGGTAAAGATGTAATTAACTTTAACATCTGTAATCAAAGGTATTTTCAGATCAACAAAAGCTGAAGAACGTCACCAGAAGGGGCCTTCAGAAAGTAATGATGGTCTTCAGGCCACAGGAAAGTGACTTCAGTGGCATTCCAGACCTGCACTGAGGAATGCAGAACACCTGGATGGAGTGGGTGACTGTAAAAGGCATTTAATTTTTTTTAACATTTATTCATTTTTGAGAGACAGAGAGAGACAGTGCAAGCAGCAGAGGACCAGAGAGAGAGGCTGTCACAGAATCTGAAGCAGGCTCCAGGCTCTGTCTGAGCTGTCAGCACAGAGCCCGATGTAGGGCTCGAACCCATGAACCACAAGATCATGACCTTACCTGAAGTCAGACACCTAACCGACTGAGCCACCCAGGTGTCCCTAAATTAATTTCTTTAAAAGATTATGGAACAAATGCTTAACACAAATTTTAAAGTCACGTGTTCCGGGCTTTGGGGCCATGTGCACGGTACAGTCCCCTGCAGTATCCAGCGCCTCGGGTCAGCGCCTGTCCAGTCCCGGAGCCGTCGGCCGGGGCTCCTGGGGCTAAGGAGCTGAGCTTTAAAGTTGTATTCTGTTATGATTCATGTAACTTTATGTTTAAATAGCCACAGGTGGCTAGTGGCTACCAGATCAGACAATGCAACCCACAGAAATAAAAAATATGATTACAAGAGAAGAAAAGGTTAGGAGGAAGTTGGTGTTATTTCACTGTTTCAAGATTCTTACCTGGTTAATCAAATGGTATATGATTTCAAAGTGAGCTGTGGTAAGTGAAGGGTACGAACTGTAATTACTAGCTCAACCACTAATATAAGTATAAATGTATATATTATATATAACATGTAATATAATACCTATATGTTAAAAATACAATAAAGGAGATAAAATGGGATTTTAAAAATAAATAGTCCAATAGCAGGTCAGGAAGAAGACAAAAAGACCAGATGAAACAAATACAGAAGAAGGTTGTGGCTTTAAACCCAACTGTGTCAATTATTATATTAAATGTAAATATATGGAACACTACAACTAGAACCCAGAAAGTTCAGGCTGAGTGAAAAGAAACACCACCCGACTTAGGAGTTTACAAAACATGCAATCTAAAGGCCATGACAAGTTGAAGGTGCAGGATGGATAAAGCAGAGTCGTCCAAACACAAATCATGAGGACAGCTCAGAAAGGGCTGTCACAGCAGACTGGTCCACAGCGAGAGTCAACTCGGCAATAACGTGCAAGCACCCTAAGTGCATATCATAACGTAACTTCCAGCACTCCTGGCTGGCTCAGTCCGTGGAGCGTGTGACTCTGGATCTCCGGGTTGTGGGTTTGAGCCCCACATTGGGTGTAGAGATTGCTTAAAAAGATGAAATCCTTAGGGCAAGGGCACCCAGGTGGTTCAATTGGTTATGTGTCTGACTTCAGGTCAGGTCATGATCTCACAGTTCATGGGTTCAAGCCCCACGTTGGGCTCTATGCTGACAGCTCAGAGCCTGGAGCCTGCTTTGGATTCTGTTTCTCCCTCTCTCTGTCCTCCCCTATTCACATTCTGTCTCTCTGTCTCTATCTCCCAAAAACTGGGGCACCTGGGTGGTTCAGTCGGTTAAGCGTCTGACTTCGGCTCAGGTCATGATCTCACGGTTCGTGGGTTTGAGCCCCATGTTGGGCTCTGTACTGACAGCTCAGAGCCTGGAGCCTGCTTCGGATTCTGGGTCTCCTTCTCTCTCTCTGTCCCTCCCCTGATCACACTGTCTCTCTCTGTCTCTCTCTCAAAAATAAATAAATGTTAAAAATAAACATTAAAAAAAATTTTTTAAAGATGAAATCCTTAAAATAACAAACCTAACATCCAAATGTTCAAAGCAAAAATTGACATAACTGAAATGAGAACAAAAGAACCTACAAAATAGTTCGAGATGTTGATGTTTGGCTATGCAGTTATTAGAATGAGCAGGCAGAGAAGTCTCGAAGGAAAAGAAAGTAAAACAAGACTTGGACCTTCCAGTGTTTATGTCACGCAGGCCTGGCTGGAGGAAGTGTGGTTCGAATCCCGTGTTAGTTGACAGTGTTTTCTGCGTGCCACAAGCTGCTTTGACTTCGTAGGTAGTGACTCGGGCTGTCCTTGTGCTAGCCCTCTACTGGACAGGCGCTCCGACGGCCTGTCACGCCGGGCAGCAGAGGCATGGGAAGGTGAGTGACTTGCCCGCTCCGGGCGAGCCTGTGCGCCCCACACCACTTCACCTGCATAGGCAAAACTGAGGCTTCCTCTGTATGCCACGCACAGTAAAAAGGGATGCTAATTATTGTTATATTTATGAACGTTTGTAGTTGCTAAGAAATATAAATATAGTGCAAAATCCGCCACTGCAGCTGATTTCATTTAACAAAATAATACAACCTATGATTGCAAGTCCTGTGGTCCTAAGAATATCCCCCCACCTATCAGCACTTTCCCCTAAACTGACACACCGTCAGAGGCCTGGTGTCACGCACCAGGTGAAAGCCAGCCCCAGCACCCTGTGTTTCCTGCAAACGGACATTCTCCCTGCCTGGCTCCGGCCCAAATTTCCATTTCCTCCCACTGTTCCCAAGTCCTGTGAGTGACCTGTGCTCACCCCAGCTGCTGGGCCTTGCAGACAGCTCCCCTGTGTCATACTCCCCTCCAAACGGCCCCCTGCCCGTCTACTCCCGAATCCTCGCCGTGTTCATGCAGCTCTCCCGCCCGCAGCCATGTACCCTCTTCCCCAGCAATCTAACTCCCTCCTGATTTAGTACAGTTGACACTTGAACAGCTCGAGGGTCAGGGTCGGGGCACCGACTCCTTTGACTCCCCCCAAACTTTACTAATAGCCTGCTGTTGATGAGAAGCCTTATCGGTAACATAAATGGTTGATTAATAATATGTTTGTTGGTCTATGTTTTATAGACTGTATTCCTACCAAAGAAAAGGAAGCTAGAATAATAACAAATGTTAGTAAAATTATAAGAAAATAAATTGATGGTAGTGTTCTGTATGGGAAAAAAAACCCACCTGTAAGTGGACCTACGCGGTTCAGACCCGTGTTGTCCAAAAGTCCACCGTGTTCCCCGTTGTGGCAACTCTGTGAGCACTGGCTCCGGGCCCCAGGACTCACCTGTGTGTAACAGTCATTTGACCTTTAGTAACTTCTAGCCTGATCATGTTTCTTGCTGCCTTCCTTTCCTTGTTACTTAGTTTCTGTGCTGTTAGGTCTTACCTCCCCAGCTGCAAGCGCCTCCAGTCACACCTCTGAGTGACTCAGTGCCTGTGGCGGACTCTCTGCACGCGCGTCTCAGGACGTCCTGTAACTCCAGGCATCGACTCGGCTGCCCAGCCCTCATATTGCGTTCAACTCGTGGTGGCTGCAGGTACACAGAAGAAACAAATATTCTAAATGTTCTTATTTTGGCCAACCTTTCAAAGCAAATATAAGGTATATTCATGAAAATATGGCCCTGCTGATGATACTGTAAATTTAAAAAGCTTAGGGTACCTGGGTGGCCAGTTAAGTGTCCAGATCTTGGCTCAGGTCATGATCTCACAGTTTGTGGGTTCGAGCCCTGCGTTGGGCTCTGTGCTGACAGCTCAGAGCCTGGAGCCTGCTTCAGATTGTTTTCCTCTCTCTCTGCATTCCCCACCCCCCACTCATTTTCTCCCTCTCTCTCTCAAAAATAAATAAACATTAAAAATTTTTTAAAAAATATTATATGGTTGGTGTAAGCACTATATTAAGTAAATGATAAATTTCACATTTTCTGGTTTTCTTTACAGAAACACAAATACTACAGTGTAAAAAAATCATACATAAACCATCTGCTACTTAGGCTTCTGAGAAGAATGAGCTGTTCTGGGTGACTAAGCGTCCTGGGCTCCGGGGCAGGAGTCGGCCGTCGGTGTGTCCCTCTGTCAACACCTCCACAGTACCAGGCGAGGCGCAGGCGTTTCGTATACTTGTCACGCCACGGAATGGAACTGAGGTCTACTTGATAAGTAAGTCCAAATTCATATGATTATGAAGTTTCAAATAGTTGTAAGCAATCACAACACCACCACCACCTGACATCAAAACCTTTCTGATGGTTTTGGGGTCTCTTGTTGCCCATGAGTATTGCCAATACCATTTTGTCACTGTAATGGTATATATACAGAGGGTACCTGTCAACATGGAGCTTTAAGGGACTATATTGGTATAGATCACTAAAAAAAAGCACAGACCCTTGAATATTGATTTGCTGAACTTGTGCCCTGTCTGACCTGTAGAGCCAGTATCACCCCAATCAAAGCCTCAACCAGTTTTTTGTAGAAATTGACAAGTTGGTTTTTTAAGGTTTATTTTTGAGAGACCGAGAGAGAGACAGCAGGGGAGGGGGAGAGAGAGAGAGAGAGAGAAAGTGAGTGAGCAAGCAGGGGAGGGGCAGAGAGAGATGTGGGGCTTGAACTCACAAGTCATAAAGATCATGACCTGAGCTAAAGTCACACGCTTAAGTGACTGAGCCACCCAGGTGCCCCTAAAGAGAATTAAAAAAAACTCCTGAACCTCCGTAATCAAAAAAGCAAACAAGCAAACAAACAAAACCTAATTTTTAAAATATCTTTAATGTTTTTATTTATTTTTGAGAGAGAGAGACAATGTGAGCAGGGGAGGGTCAGAGAGAGAAAGAGTCACATGATCTGAAGACAGGCTCTAGGCTCTGAGCTAGCGGTCAGCACAGAGCCCGACACAGGGCTTGAACCCATGAACTGTGAGATCAGACCTAAGCCGAAGTCGGATGCTTAACCAACTGAGCCACCCAGGCACCCCAAAACCTAAATTTTTAAAAATAGGCCAGAGGCTTGCCTCACGGAGAAGATACAGGAACGGCCGGCAAGCAGAGGGGGTGCAGCGTCATTAGTCACCAGGGAAGTGCAACCTCAAACCACAGCAGACGCCGGCAGAACGGCTACAGCCAAAGACCAACCTTCCCAAGTGCAGATGACGATGTGAAGCAGCTAGAACTCTTACACACTGGTTGGGGGGGGGGTACAGAATGGGGCCACCACTTTGGGAAACAGTCTGGCAGTTTCTTGTATCAGGTTACACATGCGCACACCCTTACCACGCGGTCCAGCTGGTCCACCCTCAGAACTCAGCCAAGAGAAAAGAAGGCCACTGCCTGTGAGGTGGCTCGTAGGTCAATGTTCACAGCAGCTTTGTTCGTAAAATTCAAAAGCAGAAACAACCCAAGTGTCGTCAGCAAGGAAGTGAAGAAACAAACCCTGTGCACCACGTCCATGCCTGGAGGGGCCACGTGAGGCAGAGCTGCCCTCTGAGGGACCCCCCCCCCCCCGCCACGTGCCTTTCTGGGCTTCCTACGAAGCAAGACACTGAGAGTCTAGCAAAGTTCCGGTGTACGTGCCCCTGGCCTGCCGAGTGCAATTCTGGAATGCAGTCCATCGCGGAGCGGCACACAGACCTCCTGTTTCTGCTTAAAGACAGAAAGCTTACACGACTTGGGGCGCCTGGGTAGCTCAGTTGATTAAGCGGCTGACTTAAGCTCAGGTCATGATCCCACAGTTTGTGGGTTTGAGCCCTGCGTCAGACTCTGTGCTGGCTATTTGCACAGAGCCTGGAGCATGCTTCTGATTTTGTGTCTCCCTCTCTCTCTAACCGCTCCCCACTCATGCTCTATGTCTATCTCTCTCTCTCTCTCAAAAATAAATAAATGTTAAAAACTTTTTTAAAAAAGAAAGCTCACACGACTTGAATGTGCACTTGAATGTGCAGGAGACGTTGTGTGCCAAGTGTGGCGCGTGTGGCGAGGACCGGGCGGACTCACCACCGGTAACCAAGGAAGTCTGAACGGCATCCGCCAGCCGCCAACAGGAGCTACTTCCTTTCTTAGAGGTCTGTCCTTTTCCATACAAAAAGAATAGGTATGTCTTGCTTTGTGATCTCAATTTAAAATTAATTAAGATTGGAAAACACTGAATCACTTAAAAGGTAAAAATTGGTGGGGCACCTAGGTGGCTCAGTCGGTTAAGCATCAGACTCTTGATTTTGGCTCAGGTCATGATCTCACAGTGTGTGGGTTTGAGGCCCAAGTCGGGTTCTGTGCTGACAGTGTGGAGCCTGCGTAGGATTCTCTCTCCTTCGCTCTCTGTCCCTCTCCCCTCATTCCTTCTCTCTCTCTCAAAAATAAACCAACATTAAAGAAAGTAAAAATTGGTAAAATGTTTTAAATCCCATCTGATTTTAGGAAAGGGTGAGTTTTATAGATGAATAATACATACCTTCCTAAACAAACAAGAGCTACAGAGATAAATCTTAAAATATCAGTTTTTAAAAGAAAGTATCAAGAAAATTGTTAAATTTACTGATATTAACTGGACCCGAAAGTGTGTGTTTCTAAGACCTCTTTCATCAGGGGCACCTGGGGGGCTCAGTCGGTTAAGCCTCCAACTTCAGCTCCAGTCATGATCTCACGTTCATGGGTTTGAGCCCCGCGTCGGGCTCTGTGCTGACAGCTAGCTCAGAGCCTGGACCCTGCTTCCGATTCTGTGCCTCCCTCTCTCTCTGACCCTCCCCGCTCATGCTCTGAATCTCTCTGTCTCAAAAATAAATAAAACATTAAAAAAAATATTTAAGACCTCCTTCATCAAAACCTCTTTCCCGCAGACATCCCTCGGGAGCTCTGGAGACCAGGAGATGCGTGTTCCGACCCCAGAGGCTCCAGGGGCAGGAAGATGGTCGGCGGGTGTGTCCAGATGTGCATAGAGGCCGTCACATATGTAGCTACATGTATTTAGCTGCTGGGTTAGGGCAATGCTCTCAGAAAGGAAGCCCTCAGAAGGTGACCGGGGTGGCCAGGCCCGACACCAGCTGCTGTGCGCCACCTCTGCACTCTCCACCATGTTTATCTGGCTTTCAGGAGAAAAGAGAAGATGGCCTGGATGGGGTTAGGTATGAAGTCATGAGGCAGGTGGCTCTCCTGGTGACCAGTTTCCCATGGCTCGCCACACGCAGACCAGCTGCCCTTAGCATCAGGGGCCAGCTGTGTCTCCTCCAGCTGACCTCTCTGAATCTCCGTGTGGATGCTGGTGTCCCCAAAGGCACACATGGAAAACATGCAAAATGCAGGACAGATATGAATTCAGCGGCAGCAGGCCGGTTCTGAACAGAGGGGCCTCTGCTGCCTCAGCTCAGCCATCCTGGAGCTCCCGGTGTCCTCTCTGTGTCCTGGGCATGCTGGTCCTCCTGTCTCCTGAGAGGAGACGCCTCCGGGCTGGCTTTGGCTCCTGTACAACTTCATCCAGGCATGTGTTTGTTTGCATGTCACTCAGCAAATACTTCCTGTCCCTGGCTTCACACTGGGCCTTGTTTCAGATGCAAGGGCCCACTGAGAGCAGAGGGGACATGGGCTGTCTTTGTCAGGCCAAGGGCGGGAGGAGGCCTTGATGCAAGGCATCCTGGAGCAGTAGCCTGAGCTCTTTCACCCACAACCAGCCCCTTCCCTGAGACCCTCCCAGACGCACACCCAGCCACCCCCATGCGGGAGCCTGATCCCATTAGCCACCCTGACCCCAGCCACAGTGACAACTGTTTTTTCATTGGAGCCGCCTCATTCCCAGCTCACAGTGAGACACTGTGCACATGTGAGTGGGGGAGGGGCAGAGAGAGAAAACGAGAGAGGGAGAGAATCCCAAGCAGGCTCCATGCTCAGCATAGAGCCTGATTCAGGGCTCCATCCTGCAACAGGGAGATCCCGGCCTGAGCCACCCCAGTGCCGTGCACGTGCACTCTCTGGTGGGACTCAGCCCAGGTTGAGCTCCGGATCGTCCTCAGCACTGGCCTGATGCAGAGTAAGTTTGAAAAAGTGACATTAATGAGTAATGTCAACCAGCTCCAGCTGGTTGCCGCTCGTTGGCCCTGCAGAAGCTTCCTGAGCTTATGAGGGTCGGGATGAAACCCTCCCCCCCATCCTGGAGGCCCTCGGGCTGGGGTAGGATGTGGGCCAGAACAGGTGCATGCGAGCAAGGCGGCGCTTTGGGGGCCTCCTGATGGTAAACATCAGAACTGTCCAGGGGCACGCAGCCCAGACCCAGAACTGCATGTCTAAGCATCCAGCTAACAGAAATAATCCAAAAGCTTTCTCTGTGAAGCCCATTTCAATTCAACAATATCTGTGGGAAGCCACACCCACAGGAGTCACTGCTTCATTTAGGAAACAAAATACAGGAAAACAGAGATCCTGCCTCTAACGCATGGGTCACCAAAAGACCAATACCACAGTTTCTGATACTGGAAGGTGAGTGACAGACCAGCGAGGAAAGGCCAGAAGAAACTACCAGACTCTGGACCAGACAGAGGTGGAGCTCATTCCAACCGTCATGTAGACACAGAAACAATCATAAAAAATGACTTCTTTTAAAGTAGCCTCCAAGCCCAGCATGGAGCCCAACGCAGGGCTTGAACTCACGACCCTCACTCAGTCAATCAAGACCTGAGCAGAGATCATGAATCGAACACTTAGCCAACTGAGCCACTCAGGTGCCCCCCCCGGACACAAAAACAATCAGAGATGGGCCCGAATCCACAGGTTATGCAGACACGTGTGTTTCCTGGCCCTGCTCTCCGGGATGGCACAGACACAGGGACACCCCGCAGGTCAGTCCCTGCACCCCCAGGTGGTGCGGCGGTGAGCACGCAGCGGGCCAACTCAAATTCTTAGCAGACAGTGCAGGTCAGGTCTTAGCAAATCTGAAGCATCTTGTCCAGACAAAGCTGGAAGTTTCAGAAGAAACAGCACTCAAGCTGGTAATGACGCAGCAAAAGGGCCTGAAGAAATACGTGGCCCAGTGACAGAACGCCACACACTCACGTCGGTCCCTGAACGTGGCGCATGGGTTTCCCATCATACCATCACAGAGCACTGCATGGGGCAACTCTATTTTGTAATACCTTTTTTAAAGTTTATTTATTTACTTAGAGACAGGGAGAGAGCGAGTGCGAGCGTGATGGGGGAGGGGCCGAGAGAGGGAGAGAGAGAATCCCAGGCAGTTGCAGGGCCCAATGCAGGGCTTAATTCCACAACCCTGGGATCATAACCTGAATTGAAATCTAGAGTCTGACCTCAACCTACTGAGCCACCCAGGTGCCCCTGGGACTATTTTAAAATGCATCTGAGGGGCACCTGGCTGGTTCAGTCAGTTAAAAGTCTGACTCTCATTCTCAGCTCAGGACTTGATCTCAGGGTCCTGAGTTTGGCTCTGCACGCTGGGTGTGGCACCTACTTAAGAATAAAATAAAATGCACTTGAACTGCATTGTGTTTGCCTTAAGTTCAGATGAACGTTGCATACTATAGAATTACTGATCATAGAAAATTCAAACACAACAAGAAGGAAATATGTTACTGAAAGGAAAAACTGAAGCAAAAAGTCTGGTAGAAACTTCAAAAATTCAAAAGTGTATCCAAATGTCAACGAAAACCACTAATGGTCAATATCATGGAGGAAAAGAATCCTGATAGCTAAGAAAATAGGGATAATGGAAATGACAACACCGAAATGAAGAACACTATGAGAACCAGGACACTCCTCAACAGGAAGCAAAAAATCAGAAAGAACATGATGGTAACAGACTGGACAGAAACCCGGAGGCACCCAGCCAGCAGGGCACCGAGGGTGGCCCGGACCCACTGACTTTGAACTCTGTTGACTTCACTGAGTACTATGACGCTGCATGACACCCGTTCCAATAAGCAATCATTTCCTCCAAGCCTGTTTAATGAAAAATTCATTTGTTTCAAATCGCGATTCATCGACAGAGATCAAGTAAATGTACAATGGGCAAAGATGCTTCTCAAAATATTTGAAAGAACTTTTTAAAATTGGTTGCCCTGTTATTTTTAAAAAAGATCTTAAGTAATCTCTACACCCAACATGGGCTTTGAATTTACAACCCCAAGATCAAGAGCCACATGCTCCACTGACTGAGCTAGCCAGGCACCCTCTGAAAGAACTATTTATTTCTTTAAAAAATTTTTTTTAATGTTTATTTATTAAGAGAGAGAGAGACAGACAGACAGAGCTTGAGCAGGGGAGAGGTAGAGAGAGAGGGAGACACAGAATCCGAAGCAGGCTCCAGGCTCTGAGCTGTCAGCACAGAGCC
Organism: Mungos mungo; assembly: GCA_004023785.1. Lineage (NCBI taxonomy): Eukaryota > Metazoa > Chordata > Mammalia > Carnivora > Herpestidae > Mungos > Mungos mungo. The sequence continues at coordinate 91,850 of PISW01002617.1, read as the reverse complement.
TGATGTGGGGCTCGAACCCACAGACTGTGGACTGTGAGATCATGACCTGAGCTGAAGTCGGACGCTTAATCAACTGAGCCACCCAGGCACCCCCTGAAAGAACTATTTTAAAATAATTTTTTTAGGGGCGCCTGGGTGGCTCAGTCGGTTAAGTGTCCGGCTTCGGCTCAGGTCATGATCTCATGGTTTGTAGGTTCGAGCCCCGCATCGGGCTCTGTGCTGACAGCTGGCTCAGAGCCTGGAGCCTGCTTCGGATTCTGTATCTCCCTCTCTCTCTGACCCTCCCCTGCTCGTGCTCTCTGTCTCTCAACAATAAATAAAAGACAGAAAAAAAATTTAAAAAAATTTTTAAACGCTTATTTATATTTGAGACAGAGTGTGAGTGGGTAGGGACAGAGAGAGAGAAGGAGACACAGAATCCCAAGCAGGCTCCAAGCTCTGAGCTGTCAGCACAGAGCCCAATGCGGGTCTCAAGCCCATGAACCATGAGATCATAGTCAGATGCTTAACCCACTGAGCTACCCTTGCACCTCAGGAGGGCACTTGGTCTGATGGGCACTGGTTGCTGTATGTAAGTGACAAATCGCTGAATTCTCCTCCTGAAACCAATATTGCACTCTAAGTTAACTAAAATTTTAAAAAAGAAAAAAAGTTCATAGCTGACAATCTTTTCTCTATTAATAATAAATTTTAAAAAGCAAAATTTGATCAACACCACTATGGGAAAGACTGAATTATGTTTCTACCCACTCTATAAAAAATAGTGTTTGGAGCATCTGGGAGGCTCAGTCACTTGAGAGTGGGAGTCAGGCCATGATCTCTGAACGTGAGTTCCACCCCTGTTGTCAGGCTCTGCACTAAGCATGAAGCCTACTCAAAATTCTCTCCAAATAAATACACAGATAGGGGCACCTGGGGGGCTCAGTCGGTTAAGCATCCCGCTTTGGCTCAGGTCATGATCTCGCAGTTCGTGGGTTCAAGCCCCCCGTCGGGGCTCTGTGCTGACAGCTCGCTCAGAGCCTGGAGCTGCTTCAGATTCTGTGTCTCCCCCTCTCTCTCTGACCCTCCCCTGCTCATGCTGTCTCTGTCTCTCAAAAATAAATTAAAAACATTAAATAAATACACAGATAGATAAAATGTTACCAAATCTTTCTTATCAAGAGGGAAAGACTGCATCAAAAAATCTAGGAGAAATATTTTTGAGAGGTGCGTCACACAGTTAATCAGTGAAATGTTTTATTAACTGTATAGTTTGTGGTATTTATCAGCTTTGCACAATGTGCGATTTGGTGTTACTACCTTTCTTACCCTAATCAACGCTCACTCTCATACCGAATTTTCCATTTTTCATACAAAGGGCGCTCCAAAGGGCACAGGCTGGAGGCGCCACCATCCTGCGCTGCCCCCGTCTCCCAGTCCCTGACCTGCCGGGGGCGCCCTGGTGGCGGAGTCCGGAAAGGTACGTCGCCACCGCCCGGCGAGGGTTAGAAGCCCTGCAGTGACGAGGACGCTTCCCGCCGCCTTGGCCGCGCCCCTGACCCTCACCACGCTGGCCCTGCCCCGCCCTCCAACCCCGCTCCCCTTGACCCCCGCCCGCGTCCTCCGCCCCCCCGCCCCGCTAAGCTCCCTGGGAACGCGCGCGCACTCGGCCTCGCCGCCCTCCGCAATCCTCACCGTGAGGTGCGCACGCGCCAACGTACGCGCACCCGCCAGGGGCGGGACGACAGCGCGAGGACGCCGCGAGGCCTTACGCACGGACACCTGACCGGCCGCCCACGTGACTGGTGGCTGCCCGGCTTAGCGCCTGCGGTGGAACTGAGCACTGGGAGCTGCTGAACGGGCGGACTCCCAATGTCGCTGTCCCCTCCGCTCGCAGATGCGGGCTGCGAGGGGCTCGGGATGCATAAAACGTGCCCGGCCTGCAGCTGGACGTGGCTTAGCACTGACGACCGGGACGTGCTCCTTGTCCACAACTGGGCGATGTCTGACGTCAGCCGCTTTGCTTCTGTGCCGTCGCGTGCAAGACCGTCCCTAGGAGACGGGCTCGGATGCCCCGTTCCAGGGCCACTGCTTCTGAGTGGTGGGGCCCTGAACGGACAACAGTGTCCCGTGGGCGACGGCCGGCTGCCTGCCGCTGAACTGTAGGGCGCGCGGTTTGGCCCCGAGCGGTGGTGCCCGGGACGGTGGGTCCTGAACGGGAAACACGAGTCCAGGTCCGGAATTAGGATCTGTTCCGACGTGACCTCGCACGTCTCCTGCAGGGAAAGCATCAGTGAGGTCACCTGCCTTTCGGGTGGCTGGTTGTCGCCTCCTGTCCCTCCCCCGCTGCGCCGACCCCCCCCCCCCCCCCCCCCCCCCCCCCCCCCCCCCCCCCCCCGCCAGTAGTGGGATTTACAGCTGACCGCTAAAACATGTAAATAGGAGTCAGAGGGCGGGCGTGGTCCTCTTTGTCTAGCCTCCTTCCTTGTCCCTAGGCCGTTTTGGTTCGGAGTGAATCAGGCATCACTAGGATGGATGAAGAAAGGATCTGACGGACATCTGTGGATTACCTTTGTCCATCTGATTGGGCCTTTCCTACAGTGGAGACTTTTTGACGAGCTTTCACGTGGACCGTGAATCTTGGCAAATTCTGGGCGCCTTCCAGGAAGTCCATCCACACACCTCATCAGCAAGGCTCTTGACACCGATCCTCCAATGTGATTTCATTGATGCACTGGGGCATTGATGAGACATGTTGCCCAGAGGGGCTGCCACTGTCTTCTCCCAGTGGCCACTTTTTCGTCTCTAATTGATATGCATGCCTGGATTTAATAAACACAGACAATATTTTTAGGACTCTTATGGTAGAGATGCAGGTTTACAGTATAGCCCTGTGGTGCATTTCAGGGATCCTCCTCCCCTGTGGCAACCACCAGCCAGTCTTGATGTTCTGAGCCAAAGGTCGCCCTGTGCTGGGTGTGTCACTAATGCTGCAGAAGTGCCTGCTAGCTAGCCTTGCCCAGGCCTTCACTTCAGGTCCTCCTTCACGCTCACCCTCCCTTCAATGCCCTTGGCAGTTGTGGTCATACATCTGATGTTATTATTTGTTCCCTACAGTTCTGGATGTCTTTTAAGTTTCCCCTCCAGACCCACAGCTTTCTCTTGTCTGAACCAACGGGAAACTGGAGGGCAAGAGGGCCAAAGGGCTGCAGCCAATGGGAAGCACTGGCAAGGAGATTAGGGGAGGGGAAGAAAGGCTGGGTGCACCTTCCTGCCTGCACATGGGCTGACTCTCCCTGAGGCCACAGCTCCGGAGTGAAGCTCTGTCCACTTCAGCCATCCTAGGAGCTGCTCCGTAGCTGGGGTGCTCTGCCTGCCCAGTGCAGTGGCTAGGGGTGGGGCCCTTACTATTCCTTTTAGCCTCCTTTAATCCTGCTTAAACTCCCTGCAACCATGTCCTTCGAGTATCCTGGCTGAGACTCATAGTTTGACCTCAGCAGTTTCAGTGTCTGTTTCTCTTTCCTGATGCTTCTGTTGGCTTTTGAGAAGAGATCACCATCTACAATGGCAAATTCTGTAGATGGTTTTTACTTGAAAAGTTTCAGCATATAAGATTTTTTTTTTTTTTTACGAAAAGGAATGTTCTTGGGGGAACAGTTCATACCTATTTGAAAGTGCAGGGTATTATTTTTTTTCAAATTATACAGCTGAACAGCAAGAGGTCATAACACTTAAAGCAGTTTATTATTGGAGAAACAACTTTATTGGTCACAGAAAAGTAGATCAAGAGAAGAAATAGAATGAAAATAAATTTATTCATAATCATGCAAATTAGAAGTCCTTTCCCAATGATGGGGAAAAACATTATTTTTGTTCCTTTCCAAAATCCAACCACCATCACTGCCGCACAGAACCTGCTGTCACTGGCAGGGACACGGATACTCTGGGCTATGAAGGTTGTGTTTCTTGTTTTTAACAGCAGAGAAGGACATCAACACAGACATTTCTTTCCACAAGAAGTTGAAGGAGGGAAAGCAGAAGTCCACTTTTATTTGTAAGTGGGCACTTGCCTTGCCCTCTTCCGGTCCCTGTGGGAGCCTGCCATCCTCATCCCCCTGGCCTGGAGGGGCTGTGACCATCAGACCTGTCACATCCAGGGCCTGGGCAGCTGGCACCAGGGGCAGCAGAGTGGTGCACTGGAAGCGTGCTGGGCCCATAACCCAGGGGTGGATGGAGCGAAACCACCCTCTGCTACGCGCTCACCGTTTCCTGGGGAGCAGCCCGCAGACCTTGCTTGCTCTCCGTGACCCCTTCCATCTCCCCGTCAGGATGTGCAGGGCCTACGGCAGCAGCAGCAGCTGGTTCTGTGGTGTAATGGTCAGCACTCTGGACTCTGAATCCAGTGATCTGAGTTCAAGTCTTGGTGGGACCTGCATGGTTTTTTGGTCTCCTTTCCCTTTTGTGTCTTAATCCCCACTTCGGTGTCTCTCCCCCCAGTGCCCTCAGGCCAAGGGTAGCCCATGGCATCCCTGGTGTCTGGTTCCATGGTGTAATGGTCAGCACTCTGGACCCTGAATCCAGCGATCCAAGTTCAAATCTCGGTGGGACCTGCCTCACCTGTGGCCCTTGTGTGTCCTCCAGGTGCCAGGTGATGGGCAATGCAGCCCTCAGCAAGACAGCCTGGTGCCTCCCAGGACAGCGTCTCTTCTTTTGAGCTCATGTGGAGATCTCTGGGTGCAGCCTCCACTCAACCCCACTGGTCCCTCCACAGTGACCAGTCACCTTTCCCTCGAATGTCCATGCACCCCTGCTCCCATCCCTGCGCACTGCTGCCCGTGGCTTAGAGGACACGGTCTGGTGCAGGGGCCAGTCTGCCCTCAGGGTGCACAGGGGCCCCGGATTTTTCCTGCTTCCACTTGGGCACAAACCTTTCCAGGGACCCTTGAGGTACGGACCTCTGAGTGGGGTGGGTGGTACGGGTGGCCCACCAGGGCTCCTGCTCTCTCCCCAGAGGGAACATGTTAGAGATTTCCTGATCTCTGCTATTCTTAGCGTGTGCTTCATCTCTCCAGCTTGCCTTTAAAAAACGGAGACCAAAAGGGGCTCATACCTGGTCACTGCCAGGAAACGCAAATTCTTTTCATTATTAGAGCAGATCTACTAGTCCCGAGTTAAGGGCCAGGGGCCTACCTCCGTGTCTCCTTCCCACATGACCTTGGCAAGACCCTGTCGGACGTCAGCCTCCTTGTTTAGACATGAGGGGAGCAGGATGAGCCGGTCCTCGGGTCTGTCACAGCTCTGCCACACAGATGTGATTTCAGTCCTGCCTCTGCTAGCCACGGGGCCCCAGGGCTCAACCTCCCCCTTATTCCTGTTCCCCGCTTGTCTTTGTGCAAATGGGCTCATGACTGGTTTGGGGCCTGGGCAAGAGCCCCAGAAAAGCCTAGCTCCCCCCATTTGCTCATGGATCATGATAAGTTCCTACTGTGAGGACTCCTTGGTGATGTGGCTGTAGAGATTTCCTTATTTGTGCATAAAAAAAGTCTGTTTTAACTGCTCTGCCTGTTCCTGATTGGGAACAAAGGGAATGCCTGAGGGAAAGGAGGCAGCACTGTAAACACCAAGTTTGGGCCCCTGATGTGAGGGAGCCCACGTTTGGTGGCCAAGTGGCCTCAGTCAAGTAAGCTGCCTGTGGGGCACATGCCCCTCACCTGCAACATCTGGCCTGGCCTCCATGTGAAGATCGGGTCTTCCCACTGCAGGCAAGTGTCCAGAAGCCAGATGCTCAGCTTTGGGCCAGCAGCTGAGGTCAGAGAACACCGTTATGTCAGTGGCACAGGGGCCAGCGCACAGGCAGTGCCCCTGCTGCACACCCTAGGTCAAAATCAAACATGGTGTAGACATGGCTAAGTTCCAGTCCGCACTACAGCAGAGCTGAGGAGGAAGGACCAGGGTCTATGCTGGCTGGGATCGGCCCAACCACTAAGGCCAGGTGGAAATGCAATGGAAAAATGTGGGCTCTGCAGGGCTCTGGAGAGCAGAGCTGTTCAGGACAGCCACCGTGCACGCAAACCTGCCGGCCATAGTCCACGGAAGGCACTAGCAGCCGCCCAGCTACTGCCTGTAGAGCGGCTCCAGGGGCACCGGGAATCTGGACTTACTCTGCTCTTCTCCTCATGCTGGGACCCACCAGCGCCCACCACACATCCGTGCCCCGGCCCAGCCTGACTGTGGGACCGCCCCCTCTTCTCTGCATGTAGGGCTGGAGTTAGCACGAACATGGCCATAACACCACGATGTGGGGCGGATGAGACCCCACACCTCAAGTGATCACCCCCAGTCTGTCATCCTGCGCCCTGGCAGCCAGGGGCCTTTGCTGTAGTTGGAAGAGACCGCTTTTGAAGCTAGAGGCGCAGCACCTACACCTGACTCAGGGCTTTCTGGGCCCACCGAGACCGAGGACCGAGCTCCCGCCCCGGGCCAGCTGCCAGGCAGGGAAGCACACGACGCGAGGGGGCGTGCCGCCCGGGAGCCGCCGAGGTCTCCGGCAGGGAGGAGCCTGCCTCCCACGCCCTCCACACTCAGACACGTTCTGCAACTGTTTATTCCGCAGTTACCTGGAGGATGAAACCCGAGTATGAACAGACTGAAAGGAAAAATGTGCCATTCCACACACTATCCCGCTGTTAACCCGGATAGGTATATGGGTACGATACGATACGGAACACGGTGAGGGAAATGGAGCCCGCCGGGAACGGGCCCACGGCACGGAGGGCTCACGAGAGCCCTCAGTCGTGTTAACCAAATCCAAGTGCTTTGAGTATCTGAACTGAGGGGCATCTGCAGAGGCCTTTCCTTTGGAGGGTGAGCCCAGACGTGGCGTGCCAGGTCTGGAGATTTCTGGCTGCTTGCTAGCCATTGTTTGCATCGTGGTAAACTGCATCATGTTCCTTCTTTAAGGTGCTCACAGGAGCGGCGTGGGCTGCAGGATGACCGTCCCTCAAGCAGCAAAGGGCGGGGTGAGGCCGCCCCCTGCTAACCCCGCAGGGGAGGGACTGAGGCGGCTGCCTCCCGCTCACACACCCTGGCTTGAGCGGGGCAGCCCATCTGTCCTCCATCTTTCTGTCCCCCTTGCCAGGCCTCCCAGGCTGGCCTCGAGGGAAGTTCTCCTGAAAGGCTCAATGTAAAAGTACAAGTCTGGGGCCCCCTGATTGGGGTCTGGTCCCAGGAGGGAGCTGCTACCGTCTGTGACAACCACGGTGGTGAGGAGCGTGGCCTACGCCATCAGAACATCCGGAAAGCCAGCTTCGTACGCGAGCCCCCGATTCTGAAAGGATGCAATTTATTCACGTTCTGACAACGTTTTCAGGAGTAACGTGCGTGGGTAAAGTAAGAGCCAAGTGGGGCAGACCGTGGACCGTGGCCCCACCACCCCACAGCCTACCCGCCTTCTGTCTTTATTTCCACATCAAGTTGCTCTGAGGCAAATGAATCTGGACTTCTGGGGTCTTAGCTCTTCACATGACACTTTTGAGATTTTTTTGTTGAAGCCTAAAAGATAGTAGTCTGTCTCTATTTTTGTTCTTTGGGATATTTTTCAGTCTTAAGATAAAAGGATATTAAATTGGGGCAATCCTTCTCTTGTGTTAAAATATGCCGGTCGCACATGTTACGAAGATAGCACCACGTCGGACCGAGGGAGGGAGCCACCAACACACAGGAAGAAAGAGCTCCAGAAAGCACAGGAACGACTGAGGGGCAGAGCGGCCTTCTCCCAGTGGTTCCCTCCCAGGGCAGCTGGTGGGGCCACCTCCTTGCCCACCTTCACCACTTGATGTCTCGGCTGGCAGCAGGGAGCCCTGGGCCCTGGTACACGGTGTGCAGGGCCTCCTGGACTCTGGGGGAGTCCGCCCCATCCAGCCACTCCTGGTACAGCTCCTGCACGTGGGCGCTGCTCTCGGGGGGCCGCACGGGGACGTCCGCGTACTTGCCCTCCATCTGCCGCAGCAGCTCCTTGTCTGTGCGCCCATCCTCCGCCTGGGCTTGACCTCTGCCGTTCAGACACCCTGAAAGATGAGCAGGGGGCTTATGCTTCTCCTCCTCCGCATCGAAGGAAGCAGCTCCAGAGCAGAAGAGGAGCGACGGCCATGTGCGCGTCCTGCGGCCAGAGCCTGGAGCCGGACCCTGGACATGTGGGCCCCCGACTCTCAAGGAAACCAGGTTATAGGCTAACAGCCCCGGATGCTTCCTATTCTTACCTACTTACGCTACCCAGGAAACGATTTTTACCTAAAACCGAATAACTTGTCAATCTTTAGAACTGGATGGCTATGTATGTGTATTTGGACTTCTGGTTTCTCTTGAGAGTCATCAGAACCAGAAGAGCATGACAACTGCTGATGGGCAGCCACGCCACTGCTGTCTCGTTAAGCCTCCAAGCACTGGTCACCACCTGGTGGCACCGGGGAGGGGACAGGAACCCGTGGCCCGCAGAGAAGCCCACATACCCAAGTACCACAGGCTGGATAAAGGGTGTGCCTCCCACGTACTCGTGCTGCTTACCCCCAGATGTATTAGATGATGTCATGATTTATACGATTACATCCATTTAAAAGAATTTGGAGCAAATTTCCCCCCTGGTCAAGTACCTTTCCACCTATCCCTTGGTAGCACCCAGCAGTTGCACTTTTGACCTCAATTCTCAGAGATGCTCAGCCAGGGCGAGGACCCTGCCCATTCTCCCACAGTCTGCTCTTCTCTTCAGACCCCAGCCTGGGTCCCGTGCCCCCTCCTCACCCTCACCTGTCTGCTCCTCTGTGCCCCCAGGTGCCCTCCCCAGATGCTGGTGGGTTTTCACCAGCACCCCGGCTGTGCCTCCTCTCTGCAGGCAAGTTCGAACCTTGTGGGCCTTCCCCACTCAGGGCACAGGTGGTCCCACCGCCACAAGGAGGCCCCAGGATCCTCTCCCCCAACACCCACACGCGGTACACCAGCAAGTCCGTGGCCTCTGCTGTGGGACCCTTGTCCTGGCCCCTCTTGTTGGCCTCTGTTTCTCACATCCCTCAGGGACAGAACCTGGCTGCAGGTGGGGCCTTTGGAACCGAGAGCAGGCTCTCCCCTGGTGCCACCCAAGGTGCCACTCTTCTCTGGGACTGTGTCCCAGGGCTTTTCTAAGGGGTCATCTGGCTTTTCTCCTCTGTGGTGAGGGAAGGACAGGGACCACTGTGTCAACCAGCAGGGCCGCATCCACAGCCCCATGAGGCTGTCTGTCAGAGTTGAGCGAGGCTTGGGGTGGCCCACATGGGCCTGTTTCCTCAGGGGCTGTGGGCAGAGCCCCTGTGACTTACCCCCGGCACAGGCAAGCACTTCCACAAAGTGGTATGGGAACTTGCCCTTCTTCAGTTTCAGAACCACATTCTGGATGTTTCGAAAGCCATACGCAGCAGCGAAGCGTAAAAGAACCTCCCCATTCTTTTCAAGGGTGACCTCCTGGAAGTCTTTGTTCCTGTAAGGTGAACAAAATAGATTTTTGTCTACAGAGTCCTTCCTCTGTGGCTTGACAGTCATTTTCAAATCTAAGTTTAAAATGTTAGCAAAATGAAAAATCTGTGAACAAACCCAAAGAAGGCTTTTTGATCTTGGCTGTTCTAAATCCTATACCTAGGACAGCCCCCCACACCCACACACACACCCACACCCACACACACACACAGGCACAGCTGGCTTTGGGCAATTTGCCCTGGGCAGCAGTGCTGACCGAGCAGGCAGACCTCAGGGTGCGGTAGGTGACCTCCCCCACGTCCTCGTCAAACAGTTGCTTGGCCGCGTGTCTGAAGACGTGTGCCAGGTACCCATCGGAGCTGGCTCTGTCATGGCGCCTCACCTCCTCCTCGTTCAGGCCTCCAAACCTTCCCAGGGACGAAGAGCAACAGCAAGATTAAGTCAAACTTCCGAAGTCTTAGGATCCCCACTGAGAGAGGAATCCTGTACAGGCATCTGTACTTTGGGGCGACAATCTCACGTTACTGTTAGTGATCAGCACAAATGCCACCTGCAGCCTTGGAAGATAAAGCGGCAGGCGGAGCCCCACGCAGTGCACCTGCATCAGATGTGCCGGCCCCCCGCCCCCGAACCCTGACACTTGGGGACAGAGCTGGGAATCTCTGGGCCACTTGGGAGCGTGTGCATGTACCCCAGCGGAGGCAGGTGACAAGTACAGGCTCTGGCCGTAGGCGCTGCAGCCAGCTGTCTAAACTCTGTAAACCTCAGGACAACCTTCAATGAAAGGGCCTCGCCTGCTATGTGGCCCACACGTGTCCTGCGTGGAGCCCAAGGGAGCCACTCTTCCCGAGAGGTGACCCAGCCTCGGGCAGGTCCAGAGGCTCAATGTCGGGAACACAAGAAGTTCAGAAATGGAGCTGGCATGTAAACATCACCATGGAAGCTCACCCCACCTCCAGTGGCATCTCTCACCGGGCCCCGCCCTCGTCCCAGGGAAGAGCTGGGAAGAGCGGGTTGTGGTGAGGGCTGAGCGGCAACACAGGAAGTGTCAACCCAGGTCAGAGGCCCCTGAACCCCGTCCCCTGGCTGCACGTGGCCTCACACAGGAGGCTCCTCCTGCAAGGTGTCACTCCCTACAAAATTCACTTACAGAGTGTCAACCGCTGCGTCTTTTGCCACGAGGTCGCTTTGCTCCATTATCTGAATGATTTCACCTGCAGACAAGGAAGGGGCGTGAGGCACCATGCAAGCCCTCCTCAGGAGCGGTTTCCGGAATCCTCTCCCTCACCAGAAACCCTGTGAAGGTGATCCTGGGCGCCGTCACTCTCAGAGCCCAGCTCTAGTGTAATGTAATACTAATAAAATTAAAAACTCTGATAAAGCGTGAAAGAAGAGTCCAATTCCTCCTCCTGCCCTTGAAATGAGGGATTTTACAATCTCTCCATGTTTCTGTTTCTGAAGCAGAAACTCTTTGCACACAGCCTCCTGTGGACAGATGACAGAGACACACGGGATGCGTTTACATGGCATCTGGTTGTGCGCAAAGAGATGAGCTGAGAATCGGAACCACCTCCCACTTCCCTCCACACAACGGCCCCCAGAAGCCTTTGCTGGAAACAGCTAACGTTTCCATCAGCCGCCGAGGTGTCACGTGCGCACAAGAGGACTCAGCGTCTGAGAACGACAGTAAAAGTGACTCTGCGTTGCAGGAAAACCCACCATGTACCAGGTAAGCAGATGCCCTCGGTCCCCTCCTCTGGGTGCTCGGACCATCCTGTCTCCCTCCCCCTGGGGCATGGGCGTTCTCATGCTGGAATTTCAGCTTAGGGGACCCACGTCTGGGAGTCACTGACCCCTGAGAACCAGCCTAAAGTACACCCACGTAGGTTCAGCAGACGTAAGCCGCACCCCCACCCTGACTGCGATGTTCACAGAAGGGTCCTGGAGGACACCAGGACCCATCCCCACCCCGGCACACAGGCTATAACAGGCCCAGGGCGCTGGGGCCCCGCAGGTCCCCGCTCTGTCTCAGGGCACAGGTTTGGTTTGTCCGCAGAGCCTCTGGGCTCACACACGACTTTTCCGTGCTGCGTGAGCGCTGCCCCTCTCCACTTTCCCACAGTCCGCCCCTCGGTGGGCCTGTTGTGACTTCAGAGGACAAGTGGCCAGAGGCCCCAAGAGTCCCCAGTTCTGCCCCCCAATTCACCTGAGGTCAGTACGCAGTCAGCACCCCGGGAGCCGTGTGAAGCCGTAGGAACATCTTCTCGAAGGGCCTCCAGTTTCCTATCGTAGCAAGGGGCCACGATAACATGGAAAATCTTGTCTGGGGACAGGTTCTGGGAAGAGAGAGCAGGCCCAGGTTAGGGCTGTGGGAAGTAAGGGGAGCTGCATGCTGGTGCCCACGACACCCACTGGGTGCTTCCTCAGACCAGGTTCTGACCTTTGCCTGCTCCCAGCTGCACAGACAGACCATGCCCTGGAGACCCAGGTGGCTTCACCCAAAGCCTATAAGGCCCATGGAAAATCTGTGGAAAGCGGAACCTGTTTCCCCCTAAACCTGTGCATACGGTGACCAAACATGGTTAAGAAAAAGCTACTGCTAGACGGTTGCTGAACGGCCAGCTGGTTTACCTCGGGACTTTCTGGAAACTTCCCAAGTGACACCTATCCAAGCTACCTCTCTGGTGTCTACGGCTGAGCTGGAATTGGTAGCCATACCAGGAACAGGCAGTTGGTACATGACCTTGGTGGAGAGGCCTTGGTGGAAAGACCCTCCTCGGGCCAGAGTCTGAGGAGGATGCCTGGCCGGCCTTCAGCAGGCCCACGGACCGGGAAACTCCTGGACTCCCCCAAACAGTGGGGATAGGGCAGTCCCATAGTTCATTTTTCTGTCCCCAAAGTGAACACATACACCTGATATCACATTTACGATTCACAAACTGTGGTGATGTTAGGAGCAAGGCAGTGAAAAGGGGACATACCCACCACTAAATTAACGAGGATGCCAAAAGCATGTGGCTTCCTGACACTGGCTGTGAGTCTGGGCGGTTCCTAGTCTCTCCGTGTTCTCCAGTTCCTACAGGGACCTTGCTGGTTCCCTGGAGAGCTGCCTAATCTGACTGAGGACCGTGGGGGCTCTGGCAGCTGGAGAGCAGACCACAGGAGGGGCCACATCGTGGGCGGCATGGGAACGGCAGGGACCTCCAGGAGGACTCAGGCCTGGCCTCTGCCGGGCTCCTCAGGTGGCCCTGGATGGCATGCAGGGGTTCTGAGTGGGAGGGACAGCACGGGGACCAGCTGACGATGGGGCGCCATCCACGGTGGGGGCCTGGGGCTGCTGAGGCAAGTGGGATGGCCTTCAGGAGCCTGGCTGGGAGATTTCCCGTCACGCGAAGGCAGAAGCGGCTAAGAGTCAGACTGATGCTCGCTGTGGTCTGGGGCACAGGCCAGGGGCTCCCCTTAGCAGGATGGGCAGCATTTCCACTTGGCTTGGGTCGGAGACCACCCTGGTTGCGCAGGGTGGGAACACTCCCCCCATCTCCTGGCCCACGTGCTGCCCTCTGGGAGAAGGATGGCTTACCTGCCGTCTGGCGAAGTAATCCTTCACCAGAGAGCCCATGATCTGCTGGGGAGACTTGGCGGTGCAGAGGTGGGGGGTGACAGGGTGGCCCAGCACCCGCTCAGCATATCGGACCCAGCCTGGGGAGAGAACAGGCCCCCCATCAGCTCCTCACAGTGGCTTCTTCCTGCTTTTGGTCACACACGAGGAATTTTTGGAGCTCCCAGACCCCGTCACTTGGGGTAAAGCCAGACATCTACTCTGACCTCCCTAGGAGCTCATGGCAGATCCCCGGCCACGTGCCCCCTGGGAACCCCAGCTGCATGTGCCCTGAACGGGAAGATGGCCCTGTCAGCCTGGCCAGAGACGATAGAGTAGAAGGAGGTGAAAACTGGTATAGCGGGTCCCCCAGAAGAGAACGAGCTTAGAGAAGCAGCCGCGTGGCAGTGTCCCAGGGTGCTGGCCCTGCTCTGCCACGCAGTCACAGCGTTGTCCTTGCCGCCGGTCCTGCTCAGAAAGAGCATCAGCCACAAAGCCCACCCTGCTTTGCTCACCTGTTGGAAGTGAACAGGCAACAACTGCTCACTTTTTAGGGCAAGGACATAAGAGGACTGCACACGCCCCAGAGACAGCAAGAGACCGCATACTTGCTGTCCACCTGCTATGTGCCCAGCATGGTACCAAGCATTTCCCAAGGGGCTGACGGCCACTGTGCTCTCGGAGGTCACCCTCCTGCTATCGTTTCCAGGGGTGACAGGAGTCAGAGAGGTCAGTAGCTCGCATCCTTCTCCCGTCGGGCACAGCCTGGTGAGAGACCTGCTGACCCCAGCTGGGCATGTGTACCACAGCACACAGAGGCACAGAAACCTGGCGATGAGCTGCTCGTCAGACCCTGGGGACAGCTGACCGTTGCCCTGTGACCACCCCTGGCAGGGAGGAGCGGCAGGCACCAGTTGATAGGACAATCCCATCTGAACAAACTCAAACCTCTGCCATCACCTACAGGACGGGAAATGTCCGCAGCGGCCCCCAGAAACCCCAGGAGAAGGGGGCCCTGGAGGAGGGCTCTCCTTACCCCGGCCTCCAAGCATCCAAGATGAAAAACTACCAAACATAGTGGCACCTTTGGGGGCCCAAGGCCCTGCCCCCGGGCTCAGTGCCAAGGCCAGCAGCTCGAGAAACAGATCCCAGGCAGGTGGCATCCCTGGGCTGCAGGCAAGCTGCTGGGTGCTGGCCAGAGGCGCCTCATGATGTCAGGCAGAACACCAGGAAGTAAGGGCCAGGGCTCACGGAGGGTGCTCAGCCTGGGGGGAAGAAGGCCGAGCAGGGACAGAGAGGAGGAAGCAGGGTCCCAGGCCCCATGGCTGTCTGCATCTGAAACCAGACAGGCTAGCTTTTCCTGAGTTTCCTTTCATCTCCCCCGAAGACAGCGCGACAGAGAAGCTGCTGCTGGCTTCACAGCAGCACCCGTGTCCTACCTGGGTGCTGGCACTTTCCTCGTCAGACCACAGACGGGATGGGACAAGAGAATGTACTCAGAGAAGTGACCTGCAGATATTCTGCTGGGCGCTGGGCAAAGGTATGCCCAGCAGAAGGCTGTGGGCAGCAAGGGCACCCCAGGACCTGGGAGTCCCGCGAACCAGCACAGGGCCCCCACGATCCCGATTCTATCTGCCACATCACATCACCTGACCTTGATGTTGCTTCAATTTCTTCACCTTGTCACAGGGAAGCAAAAATGACAATGCCAGTCACAGAAAAGAATTAGTATTAAACCAAACCTCACCCCCTCTCCCTGAATTTGAGAGGCGGTATGAAGCTGAACAGCTTATAGTTCTGACACACTTTGGTAGAAAGAACTCCAAAAGGAAAAGTGCATCATTATCTAGGAAGAACATTCTAGAAGCTCCAAACCTACACGTAAATAGACGTGAACAGCTTGAAACCCTGAATGCAGCAAATATCAGGCCAGATGGGGGATGGGGGCTGGTCTGCATCAGTCAGTGGCTGAGTGAGGGGGGCTTGGACGGACCTGCTGGGGACCCAGGACCTCTGACCTCACCCACCTCCTCTCTTGCTCCCAATGCAGACCCACGAGAAACATTGCCACAGGCCAACGGAGGCACAGCAGCTGGCTCTGGGCGCTCACCCGGACAGGCGGAGCTGAGCATGGGTAACGCGGGCTCCCCCTCCCTGTGCTGGCGGTAGCGATGCACAAATTCCTTCTGACTCTCCAGGATGCTGAAGTCCGCAGCGATTGTCGTATCAAAGACATAGTGCACCCCTGCAAGAAAGAGGGGAGCGTGTAGCTTCTCTTGCCCTGCAAAAGGCTGAGGCCCGAAGATCAGACTCCACAGCACCCCTGCACTATCTCCCTCACTCCCACCCCCGTTCCAGCACAGACAGCAGAAATCCAGGACTGTGCCTTAACTTCTCCCGGAAACAATAATCACACATCACTTTTCACAATAACCTGTGTGTGTTTTCTCTCTACATCTGCATAAACACTTCATGGTAGCCCATAAAAGTAACAGAATATTCCAGATACCAGCACCACTCTCTTCCAATCAGTGGTTAAATTTCAGTCTGTGATGATCCGTAATATCTTGAAAATAAACAAGTAAATCGGCAGACCCTATCTTTCTGACAGCTATAATCATTTTGCTGATTTGTTTCTATCCTTTTTTTCTTTTCTCAGCTATCTTTCTAAAATAAAATTTCTTAATAATGGCACATAAGCATGACACAAAAGAACACAGTTTTAATTACAACAAAGTTAAAAGAACTTTAATATCTGCAGCTAATCTAAATCTTAAAAGCAAACAGTTATTCTTATAAAAAGAGACATTATAAAGATAAGCATCATCTTACCGTTTAAAGTATTACCTTAAATCAGTTTCACTACAAACATATTTTTGAACATGTAATGCCCAATATTTTCTTTTCAAAAATTTCCCTGCAAGTGGTGCCTGGGTGGCTCAGTTAGTTGAGCGTCCAACTTTGGCTCAAGTCATGATCTTGAGGTTCGTGGGTTCGAGCCCTTCATTTGGCTCTGTGCTGACGACTCGCAGCCTGGAGCCTGCTTCTGATTCTACGTCTCCCTCTCTCCCCCTCCCCTGCTCGCACTCTGTCTCTCTCAAAAAAAGAATTCTCCCACAAGTGGTGCTGCCTGGGTGGCCGTCAGTTAAGCACTCCACTCGATGTCGGCTCAGGTCATGATCTCGTGGCTCGTAAGGTGGAGTTCCACGTTGGGTTCTGCACTGACAATATGAAGCCTGCTTGGGATTCTGCTCTCTCTCTCTCTCTCTCTCTCTGCCCCTCCCCCAGTCAGGCTCTAAATCTCTCTCAAATTAAATAAATAAACTTAAAAAAAAAAGTTTACCCCCAAAATAGGTCCTTTCCCCATGAGAAGAGAGAGTATATAAGGACTCTGGTCTTTGATAAGGCCAAGCTGACCTGAGCGTTCTCAGACCACAAGCGTGGAAGAGTAACTGAATCCATGCTCGCAGCCGTCGCCCTACTTGACAGTGGGCAGTGCTCAAGGGACCCCAGGCCACACCCAGTGCTCTAAGGGGGTGGCCGTCTCTATTCTGAGTGGCACCTTATTTTATTAGGAACCCCCCTGCGCTTCCATCTTTCAAAGCCAGTTCAGAAAACCAGAAACTCATGTTGGCTAACAGCCCCAGTTCCCGTCTCCTGAGCCCACTGGGTGGTCATGTGCATGAGGACACATGGGGCGACAAACGCTCCTCGGGGGTTGGGGGAGAGCTGGGGTTGGGTAGCTCCGGTCCAGCAACAGCGGACAGCACAGAAGCCTTCTTATCGCTCCTTCGGACAGTGCCATTCTGGCTTGCTCACGTTGGAGCGCTTAACCATGTCGGAAGGGGCCTACCTGCCTTTCTTGCGCACGGGACACAGCCCGGTCCCTCCCCGCTCTGCTCTTCGGAGCGCACCCTGGGAACTCTGCAGAAGGGACGCTCTATCAAAGGCGTGGGCCCCGGGAACTGGGACGAGACCACTCTCCCCAGCAAGCGCAGGAACCTCCGACGTGTCCCTGGCCACCCCATCCCTTGCCGCTCCTGGAGGGCCAGCCGCAGGCGTTGCGGAACACCTGTCTGCACAGCGAGAGGGGAGGGGTGCCCGCAGGGTCTCCTCCCACATTTCTTGAGGTGCTCCCGGAGGCCCTGGTCTATGCTGTGCCCCTTCAAGCTGAACTTGGAGGCCCCAAGGGCAGCTCTAAACTGGCATCAGAAACGCACAAACAATATCAAGGAGCCTCACCAAGACTTTTGAGGAAGCCGCAGAGTCTTCTGGATGCATCCGTCACGCTGAGGCGGAATTTGGCAGCAAAGTAAGGCAGAGACTGAGGACACACCGACACTACCAGCACCTTGTGCTGTGAGGTATCACATTTCTGGAAGAAACACAGTAGAATGTTATTCGTGTGGGTGAGGACAGAAAGTAAAGTAACATGCTATAATAAAAACAACAGAGCACACCGAATGTTGCAGATGTTCTGTGGAAAGACTCCTAAATATGCATGTACTAGCTAGTATAATTAAGGAAATGGGAGAAAATTAGGATTAAAGAGTATGACATCCTGGGACGCCTGGGTGGCTCAGTCTGTTAGGCGTCTGACTCTTGATTTTGGCTCAGACCCTGATCTCATGGTCATGAGATCAAGCCCCCTGTGGGGCTCTGTGCTGAACATGGAGCCTGCTTGAGAGTCCCTCTCCCTCTGCCCCCTTCCCCTGCTCGTGCCTTCTTTCTAAAAAAAAAAATACATCCTTAAGAGATCTCATCGATTAGATTTTTTAATGTTTATTTTTTGAGAGGGAGAGAGAAAGAGAAAGTCACAAGCAGGCTCCATGCTGTCCCACAAACTATAAGACCACGACTTGAGCTGAAATCAAGTCAGATGTTTAACAGACTGAGCCCCCCAGGAGCCCCTGCCAATGATAACTTTTACGTCTTCTAACCCACACGGCTCCGATTTCTTCTTCTGATTGTGTCTAGGACCTTTAACTCAATCTCTGATAACAGCAATGATAAATGGTAGTAATATCTCGAGTCAGACCTCAGTGGAAATGCTTTTAAAGTTGTACTATTAAATAGATGTTTGCAGAAATTTCTGGTAGAGACCCATAGCAGTCAGTATTTCAGTTACACAAAATGGGTCCCCAACTCACTGGCATAAATCATAAGGAAAAGGGTATTTTGTGAAACTGGAAGTATGTTCTGGGCTTTGAGCCAGCCACCCCGAGCTGTTGTTAGGGACACAGCAGTTTCAGGAGTTCAAGCCCTGACTCGAGCTCTGTGCCGACAGCGTGCAGCCTGCTTGGGTTTCTCTCTTTCTCTCTCTGCCCCTCCCCCACTCATGCTCTGTCTGTGTCTCTCAAAATAAACTTAAAAAAAAAGTTATCATTGGTGGACAGCACACCTAGAAAATTAGAAGTAATCTAGGGAACTAGGAGAGTCTCAAGCTTACAAAATAGCTGCATACAAAAGATACGTAGAAACCAGCAGCCTTCCACATCAAAACTCAGTATTACAGAATTTAATAGAATAAGATGCAGTACACGTGACAAACCACCACAGAGCCCCAGTCACACCAAGAACAAGTTATAGTTGCGAGAACAGACAAAGACTCAACGAAAACACACAGCCTAACCGGAGACACAAACATGATCATGGACGAAAAGACCACTCAGTAAAACCCAACCCTCCCTGCCTGAACCTATCAACTCAATGCAACTCGTGTCCAAGACCCCGTTCACACCCAGTAGCGCGAAGTCAGCCAGGAAAGGTGAGGACGCAGAACAAAGGGAAGGACGGGGCCCGTTAAAATAGAACCTGGTCCCGTACGTACACCTCGCAGTGCGGAAGGCCTTCTTGTGACAACTCGAATTAACAGCTAGAGAGGAGTGAGTGCTCTGCACTGCTCCGGAAGTGCGGTGACTCGAGTGTGACGGGAGTGTGCAGACACACGGAGTGACGAGCTCAGCCCGGGAGGAAACGGCTGTGCCGTGTAAGCCGGGGCCCGGGGTGCTGCGAGGGGATCAGGGGGCTGCTGACTCCGGACTGGTCTATGCGAGGGGACTGCCCTCCAAGCTGTTAAGCGGCTGGAGGCTGCGTGTGGTCTCGAACTAACAGAGCCATGAACAGGTGGCACATGAACACATTACAGCTCTCCTGCCTCACTAATGATCGAGAAAATGCATATGGGGCTTTCTAGTGACCACACTGGAGTTTGAGAGCAGGTGTGGTCAGGACAGCAGGACGCGGGTGGTCTCACTGATCACGGTGGGAGCATGAAGGGAGACGGCCACGTTAAGGGCATTCTGGCAAAAAGCATTGCCACTACAGACTTAGAAGCCCGTGGTTTTGTAGAATGTGCCGGGGGGGGGTGGGGGTCAGGGGGATGGGACTCCGCTTCGTCACAAGTGAGCCTAGTCTGTTCAGTGTAATAAGACAGCTGAAGCCGCTTTGCTCAGAGGACAAGGGAGAGCCCGCGGGACGGGCGAGCGCCATGACCGGGCTGACAGGGCGAGGTCTCCCGGCTCAGAGTCCATCCGCTGCCCGTGCACGGGCCTCCCAGAGAGCTGAATGCAGGGAAGAGAACGGACAGACACCATGCTGACAACCTATCCGAAAACGTAACCTAAAAATGCTGAAGGACACACCCAGGAACACGCCACAGGGGTGGCAAACACGCAGACACCGCTTTGCTCCTCCCGGCCTCTGCCCCGCTCGGGCACAGCGCGGACCGCAGGGCCGGGTGGGACCGTGCTTCCTGACAAGTTCTGGGAGCGAGGGGCAGACCCAGGTGTGCCATCCAGCCCCTCAGGCTCCCCAGCCCTTCCTTTCACCTGTCTTCCTGTCAGGAAAGCCACTGCTCACAGTCGAGTGACCCAGGTCTACAGGGAGGCTGAGGGGCCGCAGCACTGCCCCAGCCTGACCAGCCCATCACACCAGAACCCCGCCTCTGCGAACAGACCAGGGACCTTGCCCCATTCCATGTCAGAGAGGGACCGTGTCCCTGGCTGGAGATCGTTCTGGCTAGTGGTGGGGTCTGGAGGGGATGGAGTCAGGCAAGGGACACAGGGCCAGGCCAGACCATATGTCCTGTGCCCTGGCAGGGGCCTCCACGGCTCACCCCCACTGGCCTCCCCGGGGCTGCAGCACCAGCACGTGCCCCAGAAGCCCTACCTTATTAAGGTTCAGAACTCGAAAGAAGTTCTTGGCGTTCTGCTGGGAAACCTGGAGCCCTTCCTCCGCAGTCACACAGCTGTCACACGCCAGGCAGTCACTCAGAAATATCTTGGCATCAGCCAACTTATGGAATTCTCCCTTCTACAAAAGAAAGATAAGGTTTTGGTCTGATTCTTCAGTAAAAACTCTTAACACGTGCTTCTCTAGGGAGAGTGACAGCATGACACCAGCACAGGACATGGACCCCCTTGGACAACACAGAGCCAGGCCTGCAGCTCCAGGGGCTGGAGGGGCACAGAACATGTCACAGTGACACCAGGAAGACAAGCAGATGACAGTTGAGGGCAGGAACAGGATAGCACTGTTGTGTGGTGGGAAGAAATCTCCATTCCTGTGTCTTGGGAGCTGGCCTGGCCCTTCTCCTCCCTGGATCCCCTTCTGTGCTGCCCTGGAGAACTCCTGCTCTCAGCCTGCTCTGTGCCCGTCGGGAGAGCTCACTAGGGCCCATGGCTCCCCCACCAAAGCCTGCAGCCTGGCCTCAGGAGGTCCGAGTGGGGACCCAGAGCTTCCCCTTCTAACATGCTCCCAGTGGGGCCAGAGCTGCCACTCCAAGGGTCTGGAGCCCATGGCCTGGCACACAGTCGGTGCCTAACTGATACTGCTGTGCTCCACTGGGAATCTGGCCTCTCTGTGCCTGCAGGGGTATCTGTGAGCACGCTGTGCACTGTGCCTAGCAGGACTGCCTCCCTCCCAGCGCACCACCCAGTGCTTTCTGCAGAAGACTGCCCACCACTCTCTGGTCAGCTTCACCTTCCAGAGCGGTGCCAGCTCCCCCATCCCCAATGCCTCTCAAGTCTTCGCCTCCAGCGGGGCTGTGTCGCTGCCCCAGCTCCAGACTGCCATCCCACAGAAAGCTCAGAATCTGTGGCACCGGAAGGGCACTCTCCTTCCTGCGCTGCATCCTCTTTCCTGCTTTTGCCACTCTGGGGAGCCTGCCCGGGCCCAACCACCTGTCTCTCAGGTCCTTTCCTTCATTGTCCCCTACTCTAGCACCTTAAGCCGCCTGTCTCCATCACCTGCCCCCAAACACACACATGATCCGTCCCCTTACCCAGACACCCTCAATGTTCCCACTGCCGCTCCCCCAGAGCACGCTGTCCACACCTTCCCTGGGCCTGGAGAGTGCACCTCATCCCTGACCTGCTTATCGTAAGGGAGTACCACCCACCGTGCTGGCAGGGCACCCTCTGAGGCTGTGTGCACACCTTATCTCCGCCTCACCACAGCCCTGGGAGAGCAGTAACTGGACTCCCCAGCTCACTGATAAGGAAACTGGGGCTCCCAGGGTTAGATGTCTCTCCACGGTGATGTGGCCAGAGAGTGGGTGTGGGGGGGCACCAGGCACGTCTTGCCTCTTCCACCTTTGCACCCTGGGTGCCGTTCTCATCCGCTGCTTGCGAGCCCTATGGCCGCCGGACCACAGAGCAGTGCTGGGACAGGAGGGACGAGATCAGTTCCTGTCGGGCCAGACATCAAAACTACAGAGAAGCCTGCTGCTCTTCCCCCCAAGCTGCCAGCTCCCCGCGAAGTCGAAGTCGGCACCAGCACTTTCCAAGGGAAGAGCGAACTCCCGCTACCTAGTAAACAAAACATCACTGCTAGCTAAGGAGGATGTAAACACTCACGGATGCAGTTAGAGAAGAAACCATTAGAAAAATAAACTTACGGGATCATGAGATTTGAATTATTTTATAAATTACCTACCTAAACTCCGATTTTACAGAATGAAGCTTTTCATTAAATAAAATTGGATATTTAAATACTATACTTCTAATAAACGATTAAAGAGGACATTTTTCTTTGTTCTTTGTGCAGCTTGCTTTGGCTCGGTGTATTCTCAGAAGACTGGCTCTCGGGCACTTCTCTCTCAAAGGGTCACGTGCCTCGGAATGACCAACCGTGTGTGTGTGGCCCTGGCAAGGCACCACTTCAGCACCTTCTTCCCTAGAGCACAATGCGCAGGGGACAGGAGCCCTCGAAGGGGACAAAGACGGCCACAGCCCGTTCACTACAGGAGAATACGAAACTGAAAAATGACTTGCCTCTGCATGCTCGTGGCCCAGACTTGGTACACCGACTGATGCATTCTCGTGGTCATCGGTTTTTGTTTTTTTACTACATTCCTTGAAAAGGCAAGGGAACATATAAAAGAACAACTTTTAATTTGACTTCCTGAATTTGAAAAGTTGCACATATTCTCTGCTCCATAAACCTCATGTGTAGAAGTCTTTTCTACAAAATAAAAGCAGCCATACTTGTGGACACACAGACGCAGACACACACACCCTCCTCTCTCTGTATCTGTATCCCTTGCAGTAACTGAGAACTAGAAGCAATGTGGCCTTCCATCCACAGGTAAATCAACACCGACGACCAGAACACACATTATGTTTAGAATACAATGAACTAGAACTGTGTGTGGAGCTCTGAAACCACACCTGCTGTATAATGTTAGGTGGAAAAAAAAAAGTGTTGGAATATTTATATGATCCAATTTGTGGAAAAACAAACAAACAAAACCCATTCATGCTCTAAATGGCTAGGTTCCCAAAGCTTAGAAACAGGTGGGGAAGGCCCTCCCAGTTACCATGATTATGCAGGTGGTGAGGACCAGCCCAGACCTTCCTACAGGACTGTACTGTTTTGCTGTTACTATAAGCATGTAAGTTGTAGAGAACCCTCCTCAAAAACATTTATCATGGTTTCAATCATCCACATCAAGAAACGTGCTTCTATGACTGTCCTGAGTGGTTGCAGAGGTTGGCCTATTTTCTGTTTTCTTTTTCCGGCCTCGAAGATATTTGCAAGCATGGACAAGTGCTCGGACTAGAAAGACGACCCCAACATGACCCCAAATGTAACGTTAACTACAAGGTACCTGAAAACGTCACCTGACACGCTGTAGCTCCAGACCCCTGGCAAGCTGCAGCGCCCGGAGCTTACCGACCACTCACACTCGCCTTCTAACCAGTTAATACCCGAGTTACTTCTGCCGGACACGCGACCAAGTGTCCGGGGTGACGCGGACGCAGAGGCGCCCGGAGCGGCCGATCCCGGGGACCCGGAGCGAGGACCGCGCAGTGGCTAGCACCGCCGGCTCTCGGGGCACCGGGGCTCCCGGATGCCCGCAGACGCAGGCAGTCCCCGACTCTCTGACCTGGAGCGGCCCGTCTCAGCCGGGCTGGTCTTTGACCCTTGACCCCAAGCAGACCCGACCCCGGCCCGGGCAGCCCCCGACCCCCTGACCTCGAGTAGCTCAGACCCCCTGGGGTCTCCGGGCACCCACGCACCGACCCCTGACCTCGAGCGCGCGGGGCCCACCTTCCGCGTGCAGTGCTCACACTTCATCTGGAGCGGAGCAGGCAGAGGGCCAAGGTTGGGCCTGAAAGAGCACCAGGAGACGCGGTCACTGCCGCCTGCCGCCCGCCGCCCTTTGTTGTAGTCGCCCCCGGTTGGCCCCACCCCCGGCGTCTCCGCTAGGCCAATGAGAGTGCAGGGAAGGGACGGGCCTCACCACTACGCCAATAGAAGTGAGAAAAGGGCGGTGCGGCTCCCTCCCACACGGCTCCACCTAGGCCAATGAGAGCGCCGGGAAGAGGAGGGCCTGACCCTAGAGCCAATCGGAGGGCGCGAGGGCGGGATGCGGCGGACGCTGTGGAGGCCCGGCAAGTTCTCCGGCCCGTTTTGGAAGAGCGCAGGTCGGGGACGGTGCGGAGCAGACGCGCAGACCCTCCCTCTCTAGGAGTCGGCCTCGAGTTGTCCTGCGGCGCTGGGCCCGTCGGATCGGCTCACGCCTCGTGCCCGTTTCTAGGCTCGGCCGGGCCATCGCCATTGCCGCCCAGAGGCGCGTCACGTAGGCCGGGCCTGGTGGCAGTGCGCACGCGTGGGTGCGCACCACGTGGCGCCTTCGGAGAGCACGAAATTGGGTGTGAAGTGAGTTCTTCAGACGCTCTGGGCAGGTGTATGGATGGTCGGGCGCTTGCTTTACAAATAGAGAGCAGTTACTGTTACTGGGAGAAATGACTCCGCCTGCGGGGCTAAAATGAAAATGTTTAACTCCTAATAATGAAAATAAACACTTTATAAAATCAGTGTCTGCTCCATACAGGATGACCAGAAAGGAGAAGCATGACTAGAAAGCTTCAGTAGAGCATAGAAATGGCAAGTAGTGACCTTAAAAATAGAGTTGCCTTTTTACCAGCAGAATGGGTTTAGTTGGGAATAGCAGAGAACTGCAGTTGGGACCAAGCTGGCTACACCAAAACCATAATAGGCAAGTCTGGAAGCAAAGGAAAGAAGCACACGTTTATAGAGGAAAAAGGGGGTGTTTGCGGAAGCTTTTGAAAACAGAAAGTCCAGTGGCGTAAAAGCAGTGGCTTCTCAGCACTGAGC
This sequence comes from Mungos mungo, assembly GCA_004023785.1. Taxonomy (NCBI): domain Eukaryota; kingdom Metazoa; phylum Chordata; class Mammalia; order Carnivora; family Herpestidae; genus Mungos; species Mungos mungo. The sequence goes on along the minus strand of PISW01002617.1, from coordinate 67,147 downwards.
TTGACCGATTTTTCTGGCTGGGCTGTCCTGCTGCTGCGGTAGCTGGGGACCTGTAAGGTTCCTGCTAGGTCTCCAGTAGAGAACAGCGGTGGTGGACGGAGAGCGTCCCTGCCTGGCCCCAACCCAGCCTAAAGAGGGTTTCCTTGATTCCGTTTCCGAATTTTGAGTACTTCATACAGCTTTTCACAAATGCCTCTCTTAACTTAGGTCTTTTTAAAAAAAATATTTATTTTTGAGAGAGAAAGAAACAGAGTGGGAGTGGCGGAAGGAGACACAGAATCCGGAGCAGGCTCCAGGCGCTGAGCTGTCTGCACAGAGCCCCGTGTGGGGTTCGAACCCACAGACTGTGAGATCATGACCTGAGCTGAAGTCACACGCTCAACCAACTGAGCTACCCGGGTGCCTCTAAACTGAGGAGGTCTTAATTGGCTCCCAGATTAACTGTCTGCATTATTCAAATCTAGGTCAGCACTTACCAGAAAACACATTCCTTCAATTTTAAGCATGAATGAGGATAATTTGAGGTTGTCATTTGTATATATTTCTCATTATTGCTTTAAAAACATAACCACAATATCATTACCATGTGGGAAGAAAAAAAATTGCAATTACTTAATTTCATCAAATATGTATTGTCCAGGTTTCCTTAAATCGAACTTTTTTTTTGTTTCAATCATGACCTAAATAAGATCTAATATATTCATTGACTTGTGTGTTTGTGTCTTTTTTTAAAATCCTTTTTTTAAAAATTTTTTTAATGTTTTATTTATTTTTGATACAGAGAGAGACAGAGCATGAGAGGGGGAGGGGCAGAGAGAGAAGGAGACACAGCACAGGAAGCAGGCTCCAGGCTCTGAGCTAGCTGTCAGCACAGAGCCTGATGCGGGGCTCGAACCCACGAATGTGAGAACTGACCTGAGCGGAAGTCGGAGGCTTAACCGACTGAGCCACCCAGGCGCCCCTAAATCCTCTTTTAGAATAACTTGCAGCTTGCTTAGAAGTCACTAAGATACTACAGAGCGTTCCTGGTCTGAAGGCTCGTGTGTACGTTTGAATTTGCAGGTCCCACCCCCACACCCTGCTTGCCCTCTCCTTGCATATTGCTGTAAAGGAATCTGGCGGAGTGGTTGTAGGGTTTCCAAGAATTGCTGCCTGCATCCTTGTGGAATCCTTTTGTAGATCCTTCTTGTCTGAGTTCCCAGTAAAGAAAGTTAGAATGTAACAGGATTCTGGCACTCAGAGGCTTTTCTTTCCAGGAAGCAACTTTTATTCGCGCCGGCACCGCTCAGTTGGGTTTGTACCCAAAGAACCGAGCGGCCCACATCACATGGCATAGTTTTTAAAGACATTTTCTATTTCTTTGTCTCCCATATATGGTAACACACATAAACATGCAGTCTAATTGAGTTGTCTCAATTTACAAGGTCATGGGGGATGTAAGCACCTGGGTGCACATCCAGGTGACCTTGAAGTCTTCTCTTTTTCTCTCTCCTTAGGAAGGGGTCCCTACCTACCACAGGAACATTCTCATTTCTTGATCACAGGTTGAATTTGTTGGCAAGACTATTTCATATATATTGTTGTAATGCCATCAGGAGGTTATACTAACTTGTGGTAGAACGCTGTGGTAGAACATTCCTTGTGAAGAGGGGTTCCGGGGGAGACAATGAGCGACACAATGACCGTTCCCAAAGGCTGATGGCCAACGGAAACACCGTTCCCTTCAGCTGCTGGCTGAGGGAACACAACGACCGTTTCCAGGAGTCCCGGGAAACCCATATGTCCCCAAAAGCTGATGACTAATGGAGACGGACCAAGAGCTAATGGCTAATGGCAAACTTTATTAGGAACAGCATCTTATTTTATACCCTCCTTAGAGCATAGTAAATGTTTAGTTAGCAGTAAATGTTTAACCAGAACAATAGATACAGATACAGAGCAGGCAGAACAGGAACAGCTTGCAACTGTGTGTGGGTAGATCTCTGGTGTCGCAGCTTCTTGACACACCTGGGTAATGACCAAAAAGGCTCTGTCCTGCACGTCCTCCTGGGATTTCAAGTCCCATGTTCCCAGCGTTCTGGCAGCGTAAGTCTGATAAAAATGTTTCATACACAAGGACAGTGCTAAGAACTCTTGTGGTCTATTTCCCAACACTGTCCTTTTTGTGATATTATCGCACATGGATGAAACTGCATGGATCCATTCATTCATTCATTATAGCAATGTTTTAACCCTATCATTTCTTTTCCTTTTTTAAAAAAAAGTTTGAGAGAGAGCGCAAGGAGTGAAGGGGCAGAGAGAGAGAGAGAAGGAGAAAGAACACATGTCAGTGCAGAGCCCAGTGTGGGGCTCCATCCCATGGACTGTGAGATCATGACCTGAGCTGAAATCAAAAGTCAGACTCTCAACAGACTGAGCCAGCCAGGGCCCCCAGTTTTTTAAAATTAATTTACTAGTGAGAATACTTTTATAATGATACATTCCTCTCATTCACTATTTGGTTACTCTGTTGTAAAATTTACTTGAATGCGTTAATCTGTTGAAAAAAATCCAAGTCCTTTTCTCAGCATCCTCTGAAAGTGAACAAAGATTTTAAAATTTATCATTATGAATTATAGATTTAAACCCTTGAAGATTTTTGATTTATATTTTTTAAATGTTTTGTGTATTTTTTAAGAGGGAGGAGGGGGACAGAGAGGTGACAGAGGATTCGAAGCTGGCTCTGCACTGTTAGCGGTGAGCCCCATGTGGGGCTTAAAACTCATGAACCTGAGCTGAAGTCAGACAGTCAACTGAGCCCCCCAGGCGCCCCTTAATTCATTTGCATTTTTATTCTGTTGATGTTCAAATATTTTCTTTTCTTTTTCTTTTTGGCATAGAAAATCTCTTCAGGTAATTTTTTTGACAAGAAACATAGTCTGTATGTTTTTTGATACATCTGCTTGTGGATTTCTTGCTTTAGACCTGAAATCACTCTTTTCTACCAAAAACCTTGTTCCTTTAGTAGGGATTGGTATTTAAAAATCACAAAATCAATACTAGTATTGTTCATTACTACTGCATTGGTCATTGTTTCCAGGACTTTTCAGTGGACAGCATTAAGAGACATTATTTTAAAAAAATTTTTAATGTTTGTTTATTTATTTTTGAGAGAAAGAGAGCGAGCGGGAGGCACAAGATCCGAAGCAGGCTCCAGGCTTTGAGCTGTCAGCACAGAGCCTGATGTGGGGCTCGAACTCATGAACTGTGATATCATGACCTGAGCCAAAGTCAGACGCTTAACCGACTGAGTTGCCCAGACACCCCTAAGAGACATTATTTAAAAAAAACAAAATACATTATGAACTCACACTGGTCCTTCTAATTCAAATCCGGAATACAGTGTTCTAATTAGTTGAGCTCATTGATCTCACATCCATTACTCCCTCCTCTCTGAAATTCCTGGTGCCCAGTGGTACCAACCTAAATATTCATTTGCATGATCTCATATTACAGACATCAAGTCTCAGACTAACAATTCTTTTTTTTAAGTAGTTTATTGTTAAATTAATTTCCATACAACACTCAGTGCTCTTCCCCACAAGTGCCCTCCTCCACCACCTTCAGACTTAACAATTCTAACTAACTCTACTATCCAGAATAAAAACACCACATTTTACAAATTATATTCCAAGATATATTTATACATTTGCATCCTGTACACTCCCTTCTAAACAAAAGTACATTACACACGTTTCTCCATCTTGCTTTTCCTTCTCAACAATACATGCTGGATTGTGTGCGATAGTAATATATAGACGTACTCCTCAGTCCTTTCTCAGCTGCCTAACGCTAAATGTATGGATATGTGTATTTGACAGGGTCCAATCAGGAGAGAGAAAGCACATAATAATTTGAACAGAGAAAGTTTAACCATTTTTTTTTTTAAAGTAGACTCCATGCCCACCTTGGAGCTTGAACTCACAACCCTGAGATCAAGAGTCCCATGCTCTGACCCACCGAGTCAGTCAGGTGCCCCAATTTTAACAGAGAGTTTAATAGAAAGAATTATTGACAACAACTAGGGATTGGAGTGAGGGGCTGGCCAGTAAGAAGAAATGAGACTACAAAGAATGTAAGAATAGTAAGAAACAGGGAGTCACCACTACCCGCCCCCACCAACCAGAGTTATGATAAGGAGGAGTCCACTCTATCCCCAGGGATGAGATCTAGACTGTTGGAGAGAGCCAGCTTTAGCTCACTGGATGCCAGAGAAACTGTCAGATGCCACACTGGTGGAACTTGCTGGAAATCCTCCCTACAGCGTGCTGAGGAAAGCTTTTTTCACAGAAGGAATGTCACCGGAGGTACTTTGCTACACAGTCGCTCAAGGGGGTGTGAGGGGAAGCTGGTGGGTGCAGTTGCTGCTGGCCAGCGTTCACTGTAAGAGCTAGATGCTGGAGAGGTCCTGGGACACGCAGCAGCCCCCTGAACCCGCACCACAGAAGCAGGCAGAAAAGCTCTTCCTCCTGCAGTCTCTCCAGCGTCATCTAGCTGCAAAGCTTAACATTATGCCAGAGAGCACATAGAACACAGGGGGCTCAGATCCATTTTCAGGCATCAGGCAATGAAGTTTGAGCTGAGAGCTGATTTAATCCACTGTTAATTGGCACAATAAACAGTTTTATTCACTCAGTACCCTCTTTATGGATACTGTATTTCCAGTCTTGCTATTGCCAGTATTCTGCAGGATTTTAACCAAATCAACTATCATTTGCTTACACATTTGACATTTTAAGAGTCCAGCTCAGTCTTTATTTTTAAATACTCTATAATCTAGTAGAAAAGGTGAAATTATGCAAATAAATGTAACACAAAGTAGAATTTCCTGGGTATCATCTCAGCGCTCCCTAAATTCTGAGGAATAACACCACTTCTGGTTGCAGTAAGCAGGAGGAACTTAAAGGAAGTACTAACAATTCCAATCAGCCTTCAACGTCTCGGGGAAGTCCACTTTATGAAGGAATGTGAGCTGAGGGCTCAGGTCAGGGAGACTGCTGTGCTCAGACGGAGCCCCGTTTGGCTGCAGCTTAGAGTAGATGGTCTTAAAGTGTTCAAAGTGTGGCTCCTGGACTAGCGGTGTTAGTAAAATGTACATTTTCGGCCCCTACCCATAACTGGGAGCAAGTGCCAGCAATCTGTGTCAACAAGTCTGCCAGGTGATTCTGATGCACCCTCAGCTTTGGGAAGCACAGGCAGAGAGGATCTGAAGGAGACTGGTAAAGTATAAAAGCTGGCTCCAAATTTTTGATCATATGCCTATATTGGTAAACTTGTAGGGTTATGCATACTGATGTATATATATTTCTTTATAAGGTAATATGCAGTGTTGTACTGTTATGTACATTATAAAACACATGGAGAATAAATATGAAAAGAGAAAAACAAGAATACAAACTCTCCTATACCCTTCCAGCACCCCACATATCACTTGACCATCCCACTTTGGAGGCCACTGAGGCAGGCAGGCAGTGACTGTACGGTGGAGACATACAGGTAGGGTCTTTTCTTTCATCTGGTCAGCATTAGAAAAGGCAAGTTAGGGGCCTACTTGGGTCCTCACCTGGCGGCAGTAAGGGAAGGTGGTGTTTGGGTGGAGAGGGAGCAGGAAGCCCCCTATGTGGGCATCGCAACAGTTTCGCGGAGAAAACAGTCTCCCCGACTGCAACTCTCCTTCACAGACATCAGGACAAGTTTCTTAGACATAGAAAAACTACTGTCACAAACATGTGAGTGTTTCGTTTTCACAGCTACATTTAAGTTGTTTTTGGGTTAAGGGATCGGGTTTTCATCTACCCTCCCCCACTTGCGTGTGCTGTTTAGATTTACATTTTTAGCCTGTCAAGGGGCACCTGGGTGGCTCAGGTGGTTGGTTAAGAGTCCAACTTCAGCTCAGGTTATAATCTCACAGCTCGTCAGTTCGAGACCCGCTTGGAGCCGACTTTGGATTGTGTCTGTGTCTCTCTCTGCCCCTCCCCAACCTGCACTTTCTCTGTCTCTCAAAAATAAACATTTAAAAATTTAAAAAAAAAGGGGGCACCTGGGTGGCCCAGACGGTTGAATGTCCGACTTCAGCTCGGGTCATGAACTAATGGTTTCTGAGTTCGAGCCCCGCCTCGGGCTCTGTGCTGACACCTCAGAACCTGGAGCCTGTTTTGAATTCTAGGACTCCCTCTCTGTCCCTCCCCTGCTCACATGCTCTCTCACTCTCTCAAAAATAAACAGACATTGAAATGTTAAAAAAATAAAAACAAATAGCTTAAACTTTTAGCCTGTTGATATTGAGAAAAGTAATAAAAGGAAAATTTATTTAGGGTGGAGTTAGGAGGTGGGCAGGGGGAGCTGCTGGCCCAGCATTTGCAGACTCAACAGGACTAGTTACCTAGCAGGTGGACACTATTTACCTCCCAACAGAAAGGGTTCCCTGCTGCTCCAGCCACAGCTCAGCCAATGAGAAGCCACTATACTCCCAGCTCCCAGTTTAGTTAACAACAGCGCCCCCCCCCCCCCCCCCGCCATAAAAGAGACTCCATGTGCTGTTCTGAGACTTGCTTGTGGTTCTGGTGAAGCTTGTCTTCCGTTGGGATTCTCTGCTATTCTCAAATAATACCATCTTTACTGGGAATATAGCTGGCAGTATTATTTTTAAGGTTAACACCTTACTAGGATACATTATATCTACAGATCAAAGTAGAATATTTTTTTTACAACTTTTCAACCCATGAGGAACAATTTTAGCTCTACTTCGGTGTTATTAAATTTATTACAATTTTTTTTGCCATAGTTTGAATACATCTGTTGTTAATTACCTTCAGACACCGTTTTTCATCGAGATTTTAAGCGAGGCTTTTTTGAAGCATAATTCACACACCTTCCAGGGCTCAGTTACCCCCAGGTCGGGCGGCGTCCGTAGCACGCGGCTGTCAACAGCATAAACGACATGCCTCCTGACTGCATTTGCTAGCTTTCCCCTGCACAACACGCACGCTACCAAGGCACTCCTTTCCCTCTCCCGCCTGGAGGTGGGGGAATCAGAGAGCCTGAAGTCAGCCGCCCGGCCCCGCGGCGCCACCGGCAGTCAGGGACGTCAGTAGTTCCGCACCCGGCAGTCTGGAAACTACCCATGGACCCCATAAATCGATCGCCCCGCCCTCGGAAGTCCGGAAGCCACCTAAGCCGTCCCCGACCGCGGAAGCCGGCAACTCCCGCTCCCAACAGTCCGGAAGTCAGCCGCCACGCCCGGTCCCCGTAGTCCGGAAATTACCCACAGACCGCCCCCAAATCCCGGAAGTCAGCGACGCCCGCTCACTAGAGTACGGAAGTCTGCAGCCCGGTCCCTGGCCGTTCGGAAGTCAGCCGTCCCGCCCCCAGGTCCGGAAGCCACCCACAGCCCACCCCCGAGCCCGGAAGTCGGTACGGCCAGCTCCCGGCAGTCCAGAAGTCGGCCCCGCCCCGCCCCTGGCAGTCCGGAAGTCCACCGCTCCACCTCCGACCTCGGAAGTCGGCGGCTGGCTGTCCGCCGCGAGGTCTCGGCCCTGCGCCCGCTGGGTCCTGCGCTTGGTAGGCGCGGGAGTAGGGCCACCGTCGAGCGGTGCGAGCGGGCTGCTGGCGGTGCGGGCGGGCCACGCCTGGGTGCCGGGGCGTTCTGGAGCTGCGGGAAGCGGGCCGAGCGCGCGGTGCCTGGCTGTGGGGGTCGGGGGTAGCCCAGTGGCAGACCAAGACTTAAGACTCGGGTGTGTCAATTGAATGCACCCTTCACTGTCAGATGTTTGATTTGACTTTCCTGGAGTTTCTGCAAAGCCACCCACAGCTGGGTCCCTCGAGCAGTGCTTTGCGGGCGCTGCGGTCTGCAGGGCAGGAAGACAGGCCGCTCGGCGCAGCATTCATTCAGCAGATGCTTGTGCTCGTCCTGACTCTCTGTTGTGTAGCCTGTTGTCCCAGCGGCCGGAGGGGACCGTAAAGTGGCTTTCTCGGCCACCAGGTCCGCCAGGGCGGACTCAGACCGCCGCGAGCCTTTAAGTTCCCTTTTTTGGTGGAGGCCGGCACAGGGAAACGAGGGCGAGCTGGTGGGTTGTGCTGCGGTATCAGAAGCTTAAATGCATGCTGCGGAGGGTTAACGGTTTCCAGGTTGGACGGGGCTGGGGGCGGGGGGAAGGTGGCGGTCAGGTGCTTGTTGACGCTCTGCGAGTCTAAGCAGGGCAGGAAGCCCCAGTGCAGTCCGTGCGCAAGAGAAGGGCCGTGCACAAGAAAGGGTACCTGGGGGCTGCAGAGACCCCTGTGGGCACAAGCTGACTGGTTCCACTGGTACCCAGGCTTCCTTCCTGGGGAGGAGCTGGGCGCCTGTGCGCAGGCAGTGGCGGGAGGACTCCAGCTGTCTGTCTGCCCATCCGCAGCCTGTCTCCTGTTGAGAGTGGTGCCCGCGCAGTCCAGGGATGTACATGCAAGTGGAGTCACGCACCAGCTCCTGCCTCCACTTGAAGAGGGCTCCAGGCATCAGGTCCTGGTCTCTGCTTGTTGGTAAGGATGTCCCTATTTTCCTCCAAGTTAAAACTCTAACTTTAAAAAAAGATGAAAATGAAACTAAAATATTCTTTCTTTGTTCTATTACCACCAAGTATACCAATTATTGTGTTACTTTGTATCTTCCTTGACTTTACCATCTGGGCATGCCTTTCTAGAGGATTCGGGTCGGCCCTGTCTTTTTTCATCACTTAGCCGCTCCTGCTGTGCTGTGCTGTGCATGTTTTTCTGAGGTCTTGCTCTCCCCCCTCTTTATTTTTTTTTCCCACGCACGCAGAAGCAAAGGGCTTTATACTACGGGCTTAAGCCGCCGGGCCTAAGCTCGGGCTCGCAGACTTCACCAGCGCGGTGGATCCGTGCTGAGAGCCATTGCTCTTCCCCTTTTAACATGCTTCCATACACCTGCTTGCAGGTGTATGTCGCAGGCTCACGTGATGGGCCACAGTTTGTTCCTGTTTTTCCTGTCCCTGTTGCTATCTGTCCGAGGGTCCTGCACCTGAAGGGCAGCTGTGCTGTGTTGGCAGGATGCGAGGCGTGAGGAGTGGAATGGCTGTGCCTTTGGCAGCAGTCTCTGGTCCATCATCCCCATCCCCCTGCACGTGGCCTTCTACCTGTTCTGCCTCTTATGCCATGTTGTGAACTTGACATACAGCTTTTGTCCTCCCAATATGCTGTTGGCAGGTTCCTCTGGTTCCCTCATTAGCCCTGGAACCTTGAGTAGAGAAGCATGTCTAGGGAACACTGTGAATGGCATTTGCCATGTTTCTGAGTGAAATTTCTGGATGTTTCCCTCACTTAAAAAAAAATTACTTAAATTCTAGTTATTTAACAAACAGTGTGTCACCCCCCCCCCCCCCCGTCAGCCTGGTGGTCTTCTGTCCCCCTTGCTCCCTGCCTGCAGCCATCCCTGGTCCCTGGAAAGGTCTGCTCATCCGGGCCTGTGGCTCCTGGGAGGAGGGGACTCTGGGCTGGTGGTGGCCCAATGCTGAGGCGCCTCTTTTCTTTTCTCTTTGCAGGTATCTTGTCGATTGGCCTGGCTGCTGCCTACTACAGTGGAGGTGAGGTGCTTCATCACTCCACACCCCCGCCCTGCAAAGTAACCTTTTCAGCTGTTTAGGAAATAGAGAAAAGAAATAAAACCATTTGTGACCCACCAAGGCATAACCTTTGGCATTGCCAGTGCCCCTGCCTCTGCAGCCCCAGCTCTGTGCACTGGTGTAATTTTCCTAATATGCTTATCCCACAAAGTCTGTGCTTTTCCCTTATATCTGGAGCATTTTCCTGTGTCATGAAATGTTCCTCCAAAAGGTGCTCTTTTGTAGTGGCCTGACGTTCTGGTGTGGGCTGAGCCATACTTGCAGCCCTCTTGTAAGTTCTTGCCTTCCACTGTCACAGACAACACCATGATCAGCAGAGACTGGCCAGCACTGACTCCTGTCTCTGGTAGACACTGGAGGGAGAGCTAGGGCACACACAGCTGCTCGGTCATCCTGGGCCAGGGTTCCTTGCAGGCACGGGCAGTCAGCTTGTCCCAGACACCACTCCTGCCCAGTGTCCATGGGGGGGTCGGCCTTCGCCCCTCTGCTGCTGTCCCTCACCTGGCTGCATCCTGTTTGCTCCTCAGATGCACTGGGCTGGAAGCTCTTCTATGTCATGGGCTGCCTGTTCGTGGCCGTGCAGAACCTGGAGGACTGGGAGGTAAGGCTGGCACAGGCTCAGCTGTTTCTGCTCTGGGCTTCCCTGTGTGGGCATCACAGCAGGAGGAGCGTCTCTGTGGCCTGAACTTTTAGCTTAGTGGTTTCTGGTTAGCAGGATTTGGCCCCTGGGCTGAGGGAAGAGTCCTGATGCTGTTATTCTCCTAAAGTTCATCATGACTGTTTCCAGCAAAATGTTGACTCTTTGAGTGTTACCATAGCACAGAATAGAATGATGGGCTCCAGTGGTGGCCAATGTCTGTCTCCCTTGGTGGCCAACAACCTCCCCTGTGCCTTAGTCCCCTTCAGGAGGAACCACACGACCCAGTGTTGCTCTCTGATCTCTGAACTTTGACCTCCATGCCTGTTTGATGACCTCGGCCGCGGTACTTTTGCTTGCAGAGAGCACCTGCTTTGATGCCTCTCTTTTTCTCTACACGCACTGGCCCCGTGCTCCCAACAGACAGGAGCGTGAGAGCATCTGGCTGCAGGTGTTTGGCTTTGGCAGAGCACTGGGGCGGCAGGGTTGCCTTTCAGCTGAGTGTCTTCCCTCGTGTCTGCTCTGGCGGATCAGGGCCCCTCTCTGGAAGTTTTGCATGTGGCTGGCTAATAGGCCAGCAGCTGGGTGATGACCTTCTGGCCGGTTTTCCAGGAAGCAATCTTCAACAAGAGCACTGGGAAGGTTGTGCTGAAGACATTCAGCTTGTATAAGAAGCTGCTGACTCTTTTCCGAGCTGGTCATGACCAAGGTGAGGCGCGGAGAGTGCATGTGACCCAGGGTGTGGCAGGAGGCCAGGTGTCTGAGGGTGTGAAGGGGACAGAGACCAGGCTGAGGCTTCGGAATGGGATGGCTCCAATCTGGCCATTCAGTGACTGGGGTTGTGTCCTGGCTTATGGACACAGGGTGCCCTGAGACATTTCCCCCAGTTCAGTGGCCTGCCATTAAGGGACCAGGAAGGCATTTTTCAGCAGTCGGGGGAAGATGAAGCAGAAAGATAGGCAACACAGAGCTTAGCTCCTTCCTCATGCTCTTAGGGCACAGGCACTTTTTAGGGGGACGGAAGTGCCACATGGCCAGACAACTCTAGCGGCCCAGCCCTGCACTGTGGTCACTGACCCGTGATGAGGGTCTCTGTACAGTAGCCCCAAAGTGGATATGCCCAGCACACAGGCAAGAGGGGCAGGCAGCAAGGGGGCAGAATGCAGATACTGACCAGCTCCCCACAGTGGTGGTCCTGCTGAATGATATCCGGGATGTGAATGTGGAGGAGGAGAAGGTTCGCTATTTTGGGAAGGGCTACGTGGTGGTGCTGCGGCTTGCGACGGGCTTCTCCCACCCCCTCACCCAGAGTGCCGTCATGGGCCACCACAGGTAAGCAAGCTGTGGGCACGAGAGACTCTGCCCCTCACCTCTGTCGGGTGGCCCTCATAGTGGACTGCCCAGCACGGCAGGGCACAGGGAGAGGACTTGGGGAAACATGGCCTGTCCTTGCCGCTAGAGGAATATTGGAGTCCCCAAAGGGACAGAAGGGTCTCCGTAAGGACAAGGGGCTCGGGTCAATTGAGGGTTGGGACCAGAACAGAAGGCACCATGTCCGGGAGGTGGGTGGTCTGGCAGGAGATGGGCGTGGTCTTTCTGGCCGCTGCAGGGTGGCTGATATGTCTGCCACAGTAACTCAGCCCTCCTCCTGTTGCCTGGCCCAGTGACGTGGAAGCCATCGCCAAGCTTATTGCAACCTTCCTGGAGCTGCACCGCCTTGAGAGCCCCGTGGAGCTGTCTCAGAGCAGCGACAGTGAGGCTGATGGCCCAGGGCGCCAGAGCTGATGATCGCAGAGCCCTGGCCTTGGTTCTGGTGGCAGCCTCAGGGGCCAGCAGCAAGTCTTCCTCCAGCTCCTGGCTGTGCCCCTGGCAGCCCCAGGTGGGACCCTCCACTGTTCCTGCTGCTTGCTTCCATCCTCTGAACAAACCATAGGCTGGACCTTCTTTCTCTGCAGGCTTCAAGGTGTCCAGGGAGGACCTGAGCCTCAGATCTGCTGCTTCCTGGCATCAGATGGCTCCAGCCTGGGCAGCATGGGGACCACGTCTCTGGAATGGGAAGGATGCCCAGGCTTCCCGGGGGGGAGGGAGGTTTGCCACCACTGGCTCCTCCCAGCTGTTCAAGTCCCCGGTACAGCAGGCAAGCGCGGGGCCAGCAGCTGGGTCAGGCTGTGAGGATGCCCACACTGGCGTGTTGTCCCCAGGAATCCCAGCACGCCCTACATGTAACCTCCCTTCCCCGGCTGGATGTCTTCACTGGTTAGAGTGGTCCTTGCCCAGGGTCTGCAGGGCCTAGGGTCCTGTCTGGCTGTGTGCACTGCAGCCATGCCCGAGGCCTCCCCAGCTCACAGACTGCAGTCTCCAGCCAGGACCGCAGTTGGGCTGTCACAGGGCAGGGAAGGCCTCAGCCTAGGCAAAGCCTGCTGGTCTAGAAGAGACTCTCCTGGCTTCACGGTGGGCCTAAATGAGGGCATCTCCCTTAGGAATCAGGTCCTGGCTTCTTGAACCCAAGCAGGACGTGGGCTGGCTCCACAGCTGCCCCTCAGTGGGGCCCAGGGCCCCAGGGCGGCGAGGGCACCTTTGAGCAGGCACTCAGGAGGCTGTGTCTAGGAATGGTCAGGACACAGCACCGCAGTGTCCCCAGGCCCTGGTTGAGTGAGGACAGCAGTTGCTAGGAAGCAAGAGAAACGAGACCCTCCCCCTTTTCAGTGGCGGCCGCCAACTAGCCCTAAGTTGGGGATGCGTCATTTATACAAGCCAAAGTTAGGTTTTTAAGTGGTTAAATCAAAGTCTTTTTCTAAAATAAAGTATGAAATGCCATAATGGGTTTGTGGTATGTTCATCACCAGACGGTAGATGCTCTGAGCTGTGGAGGGGTCTGATTGGCCAGTTCTCCCCCACCTCCTTGCTGGGCCCCCAGGATGAGGAGGGACTTGGAACCCCTGTTCAGGCCTGACTGCAGCCAGCCAGACCCACAGCAGTTCTAGCTTCCACTCTCCTTTTATTTCAAAAGAACTGACATTCCACACGCAGACCAGTCAACAGGCCCCAGCGTGCCTCCTCCTGGGCGTTTTCCACTGGTCCTTCCAACGATGACCATCTGCGCCGGGGGTGCTGCCTGTGGCCGGCGGTCTGGGTGCTGGGCGGGACAGGGGTGCTGCCCCAGCGGACGGGCTCAGGCTCAGCCCCTTCCCTCAGGGGTCCTGACCCGAGCGCGGGCTGGGGCCAGTGCTGGCTGCCTCCCTGAGGTCCTGCACCAAAGCCTGCAGCCGCCGCAAGCTGGGCCGCGCATTCTCCTCCAGCCACTCCTCCACAGCGTCTGGGTAGAAGACGCGATGCAGGGCGGCCTCCAGCTCCTGCACCAAGGTGCTCCACCTGGCCAGGAGGCTTGAGGACCACAGCCGGTGGTGAGCTGGGCACCTCTGGGTGACAACCCACAGCCTGTGCACTATATTCACATTCCCAACCACCCTACAGGTTGGTATGGTTCTGTGCCTCAGTTTACCCGTCCCTAAACCAAGGCTATTAGTGCCCACCTCACAGGGTTGTTGGGCATAAATGGGTGACTGTCCTGTTTTCACATCTGAAACTGGAATGCTACCGCAATGCTCTGGCTCACAGGGCTTCTCTTTATGACAGCATCTTACCCTCTGTGGACACTGCATTGGCCTCAGCTCAGCGCTGCGAGCCAGGAGAGCACCGGGGGCCCAGCAAGAGGGGGGCTGGCTGGCCAGGACCCTCTCCCCACAGTGCCGGGGGACTGGGATGCATGCGGCAGCAGCAAGGCCAGGACTGGTCCCCAGCAGGTCTGGCTCCCTGATGAGCCCTGGACCCTGCCCGGGGCATTCAGTGACCCTCACCTTTTCAGGCGGGGAGTGCCCTAGCCTCTCTAACTCAAAGCACAGCAGAATCAGCGAAGCCCATTCACCTCGGAATTCACAGCTGCGATGCCTACAAAGCTCATCTTAGTTCAAAGCCAGTAGCCACAGAAAGCTGTCACCAGGCGGCAGAGAACACACAGCCCTGGGAGTGGGCACCGCCGGGAGGGGGGAGGCTACCTGAGCGCCTGAGGCTGGATGTGCTGGACCATGACCGGGTGGATGAGCTTCCGCCCGCGGTGGTAGGGGCTGAACCAGCCGGTCACGTACCTGCGGGCAGACCCGCACAGGCAGACCCCCTGTGGCTAACGGCTCGGCCTCAGGGGGGCTGTAATGTAATACTTTTAAAACAACTTAGGAGTCTGGTAGACATTTTAGACAGCTGCTTCTCCCCAGAAAGTCTTTGTGCAAGATGGGCCACCCTCACCCTGGCCCGTGGGCAGTGCTCACCTGTCCCTCTCCAGCAGTGCATCCACGGAGCTGCGCAGGTGGAGGGTGACGTGTGTGATGAGGGCCAGGATGTCGCTGCCAGGGAAGGAGCCAGCCCCCTCGCTGCATGGAGAGCCACCGTGCTGAGATGGGTCCACAGAATGTGAGGGCAGAGGGAGGGCTGGGGGTGGGCAGATTACCTCGTAAAATCAGTTATTTCTAGGCTCGAGATCCCGAGAAAGTTCTCCACTCTTGCTTTAACGTCTTCCACAAAGCCTCCTGCAACCGACCACAGATGGAGGTGTTTGAAGGGGCCTCTGGAGGAGAGAGAGGCAGGGGCCCTGTGCCATGGTGCTGGCCTGGTGGCAGGCAAAGTGGCCAAGGAGGCCAAAGTGGAAGTGCCAGCCCCAAGGAGACCTCAGGGATGGGTGGGCCCACGGCTTCTTATTAAACACTTGAAAACAGGCTCAGTATGTTAGAAATGAGAACACAGAAGATCAAGAGCAGCAGTGCCACTCAGGAGACTGCCAGCTGTGCTGCCGGCGCCCCCATGGTGTCCTGGACGCACACAGCAGCTGGCAGGTATGGTTTCTCATACATGGAGCAGCCCCCAGAGGGGCCTGCAGGTGCCACTGTGGGCCAGGCTCCTTGGCAGCGTGGGGGGACATATGCTGCCGGTGCAGGGGCAGCTGGGAGGGCAGGAGGCCCGGCCCATATCCACAGAGGGCAGAGGGCTCAGGGCTCCACGGAGAAGGGAGGCTGAAGCCAGCACCCAGTGTGGACGTGGGTGTCCTCTGGGGTGTCCCTGCACCTTCCTCTCAACGGTTCACAACTAACGCTTCAGAAGGCATCGAATAGAGCGGAGGGTCAGTGTCTGTGCTTTTCCTGCTGCAGGCAGCCTGCACATGAGGGGAGCCGGGCCCTGCTTTCCCCAATGCCTCCCTGGCCTTTCTGCGCCAGCAGTCCCGTGGTTCAGGTGCACACGGTTCCCTGCCCCCTGTGAGTCCTCGTCTCTGCCAAAGTAGGGAGTGCTGGGGCCAGCACTGGGCACTCGGTGAATTTAGGCAGTGAAGGCAGAGCCATTTTCTGTACCTCACCCATGGTGAGGTCCTTCACAGGCTCTGTGTCTGGGGGCAGCAGGGCGGGGGTGAGGTGGCTGAGCCTCCCTCTGCTGGTGTGAAACCCCACAGTCCAGCCCCCAAGGAGACACAGTTGTTGGCATCAGGCACTCTCGGCTCTGTGCCTCCTGCCCTCCTGCCACCCAGGAGGAGCAGGGGATCGTACCGTGTAGGAGCGACTGCAGACAGATGGCCAGGGACGGGATTCCCACGGGCAGCAACTCGCACAGGACGGAGAAGTGGTCATACCTAAGTGTAAGGGAGAAGGGTGCTCAGCTCCTACTTGCACACTATCCCCTGCACATGGGACAGGGTTGGCTGCTGCCTCTGGAGATCTCCCACCCAGAAGGCCCTGCCTTTGGCTTAACACTCTCCAGGGGCCCACAGTGCCTGCCCTCCCAGGATCGGCCAGGACCAGGGGTTCACATGCAGCTCCACTTTTGAAATGAGGTGAAATCCCCAAAGAGCCAAAATCTGTCCCAATGCCTGCTATATGCAAGACAAGTCACGTGGCCCCTGGAGGTGGGGCTGCCCATGGTGCAGAGTGGCCTCTCTGCAGAGTCTGGGGGACAGCCGTCAGGGGTGCAAGGTGCCCAGGCTACTCCCCTCTGCCTGAGGCCCAGACTGGACGGGCCAAGGAGGGGTGGTCTGTCCCAGGTAGCAGCGCTGCATCGACCCTCCCGGGAGGTCAGCCCGAAAGCTCCCTCAGGGCCTGTGCAGCCTCACCTCTGCCAGCCGGTCAGGACGATGCCCTGCAGCATGTCCGCAGGCACGCTGGCTGCCACCTGCAGCCACTGCACATTGTTCCTGAGGTGGTGCTCGATGGGGGTCAGGGCCTGGCTCGCCCCCGTGGCCCCCTTGAAGGCACTGGCAGCCCACAGCCGGAGAAAACCACACTTTCGGTACTTTTCCATGAGAAGGCCTAAGCGAGAAAGTGAGGGGTGTGACTGGCCCAGGTCCTGAGGAGCTGTGGTTGCTGAGCCGAGACACTATACTTGTCCCGACGAGAAACTGGGAGAGCCCACAACTGGACAGGCTTACATCTCAGTGAGAGAAGAAATGCTGAGAAAATACCAGAGAGCAGGCTATCCCGGCATGAGCCACAACAGGATGTGAGCCAGGGGGCTCCCAGGGCTCACGTGGGGAGGGGCCCGAGGGAAAGCTGAGGCAGTTCGAGGGATTCTGGTGAACCACGTGCCCGAGGACCCCATGTGTCCCCAGCTGGGCTGCCAGGGCTCTAGGGTCTCAGAGGCCACAGCCAGGTTACTGACCTTTGCCGTGGATGTCCAGATCGGCCCCGTAGTCCCAGAGCACGGGCTCCACCAGCTGTGGCACCCCCGATGCTGGGGGCGGAGAGAGGCTGTGAGCTGAGGCCTGTCTGGACACATCTCTGCAGCCCACAGTCCTGGCATCACAGTGGAGCACAGGCTCTCTTGTTTTGGGAGTGTGGGTTTTAAGAACAGACTCGAAACGGCTGAGTTTTTGACAGTAAATGTCGCAACCATGAAGCTGGCCAACTTTGGAAATGACAGGACTCTGGGAGTTCTGTAAACAGTGAGCCCGAGTCTGGGCATCCCAGAACCTCCTACGAGGGGGAAAGGCTCTGTCTACACGTGACGGTGGGGGCGCAGGCTCAGTGCAGTAGGAACACATTGCTACATGGATTAATTCTAATTAATCCCAGTGAGAACCCGAGTAGCCACATCTGGGGAGGGGCTACCATGGACACACCCCTAGCCCTACAGAAGCAGAGGGCAGCGGCCAGGCTCTGGGCCAGGGCCATGAGTGGAACACAGGGTGGATCTCTGTCTCATCTGAGAGCTTGGGCCGTGGCCCCCGCAGGGCTGGCAACAGGGTTGTGTGGGGCTGAGGTGGTCAGAGGCATCGGACACTCAAGGCCCAGTGGGACCTTTTGTCCCCGTCCTCGTCCCCCATTAGGGCCCCATGGCTGTTCTCTGTTCAGATTCATCCCTTTGTATGCCCATAATACTAAAATGCCTTCCAGGGGAACGACACTTGTGTATAAGAAAGTCTAGAAGGTGGCTCTAGGAGGTTGAGAAGTGCTGGAGAGAGCGCTTCGGGGCAGGGGTCCCACAGTGCTCCCCCCGCCCCCAGCAGCCGGGGTCCTGGGAGCCCCTGGCCTGGGGCACACGCCTGCAGACCTGAGAGCTGGTCCTCAGGGATGGCCCGCAGCATGTCGTCCCACACCAGTGGCGTTGTGGTGGGGTGCTGGGCCAGCACATGGCAGGCCACGGCCTTCATGTGGGACAGACAGAGTCTTGCTTTGGTGTTATGTTCCTGTTGCAGCCACCGCCTTGAGGCCTCACCCTCTCCAAGGTAATACACCTGGAAGGAAACACCTCTGGTCTGCCTCTGGATTGCCCGGCCTCACACAGACACATTTGGGCCAGACGGCGCTCATGCCGTGTCCGACGGGCTCTCAGGCAGCTGCGTGTGGGGAGGGGCTGGTGAAGGGGGCTCTCCTTCTTCACCGAGACCTAACTTCCACTCAAGATTTCCTCTGAACGTTCACAGCAGCTTGGGGCAGAGATAACCTGAGTGTCCGCCAGCCAACGAGTATATAAGGAACATAGGGGCTGGCTCTGCCCCTGCTGGGGGTGAGGACAGCACGGCCATCTCAGGCCACAGCCCATCCCTCATCCGGCTCCATGGCTCTGCCGGCATGAGGTCACAGGTCAGCTGGAAGGGATGCCCTCACTGTATCCTTCGTCCTTTGGTACGTGGACTATTTTTGTATGTAAAAGAACCACCTTCAAGGTGGGACCAGGAGCAGGGGCTCAGGCGGAAGAAGCATCAAAAGACCCACCTCGTCGCAGCCGACGTGGAGCCACCGGGCGCCCGGGTGCAGCTCCATGACCTGGCTGATCATGGCTCCCACCAGAGCCAGGGACTCTGCCTCGTGGGGGTTCAGGGTGTTAGGGAAAAGCGCCACTTCTCGGAGGTGAGCGAGAGCCTCGTGCTTCAGCACAAACTGCGGAGAGATGACAGGAGGTGACAGACGCTAGCCACCCTGCGGAGTCACAGGCAGGGCCTGCTCCAGGTCCCCAAGAGGGCACTGGCAGGCCAGGCGGAGCCCCTCTTTCCGCCCAGTCTATGCGGGCTAGGAGAAGAACTCGAGAGTCAGGTTGCATAGGCTACTCAGTATGGTGCCGGGCAGACGTCAGCACACCCTCCCCCAAGTGCAGGACAGAAACACAGGTCAAAACAGCCATTGCAGGGCTCTGGACGGGAGCCAAAGCTGAATAGACCTGGACGTGTCTGTCTCAACGGCTGCAAGTGCTGTGGTAAGAACAGTCTGCAGCCGCCCCTAACCTCCCAGGCTGGCTGTGCACAGACCTCCTCGGGTCACGGTCCATGAACGCGGCAAACTCTCCCACACTCTGGGGTCCTCCTGGGGGCGGGCTACCATCAGCCAGAAATGTGATGCGTGACTGTGGAAACGGCCGCGCGCACACACGTGGCCAAGGCAGGAGGCTGGCGGAACCCCCAGAGCTCCAGCCCCTGCAGCACAAGGCGGGTCCTGATGGCTCAAGCACACCGCTGCCTGGGCCCTACCTGACACCAGCCAGAAAGACAGGGGGTGGTCCCTAGGAAGCCAGGCCAAAAATACAAGTTAGAATAAAAAACTATGGGGCGCCTGGGTGGCTCAGTCAGTTAAGTGTCTGACTTTGGCTCAGGTCATGACCTTATAGTTTGTGAGTTCAAGCCCCGCGTCGGGCTCTGTGCTGACAGCTCAGAGCCTGGAACCTGGTTCAGAATCTGTGTCTCCCTCTCTCTCTCTGCCCCTCCCCTGCTCATGTTCTGTTTCTCTCTCAAAAATAAACAAACATAAAAAAAACAAACAAACACCAAAAAACAACAGAGGCATCAGTAGCCACAGACAGCCGGAGAGCCAGGCCCTGCAGATTAAATCGAGACAATTTACAACCACTTACAGGGGGAAAAGTCAGATTCTCTATAACATATTATCTGAAACATCCAATTTTCAAGCAAAAATCATGAGACGTGCAAATAAACTAGAAAGTGGAGCCCAGACTCAGGGAAAAAGCCAACTGATAGAAACGGATACTGGTGTGGGCCCAGATGTCAGGTTTATCAATTACTTACAGAAACCATTATGAAAATGTTCCCAGAATTAATCTATAATAATGAAAAATGAAAATCCATCCCGTGGGCTCTACAGAAGATTTGAAATGTCAGAAGAAACAGGGACTGGGAGGACAGACCAACGGGGATCCCTCACGCTCAACACCAGAGAGAGAAACGGTGGGGAGAACGAAGAGACTCAGAGGCCCGTGCGATGGCATCAGGCGCACTAACGCCCCTGGTGGAGGGGAGAGAAGGGACACAGAAACACTTGAGGACGTGGCCCAAAACTTCACAAAAGTGATGAAAATAATTTACAGTTCCAAGTAGCCCAGCAAACCCCAAGCAGGATAAATGCAAAGAAACCCAGACCTAGCAGTCCTAACCCAACTGCTACAGTAGGGAAAGTGTAAACAGGAAGTATTGGAGCATCAAGAAAAGAAGAACTTAGGGAAGTAACAACATAAGGAAAGGCTGACATAGCCTGTTCACAGATTGGAAAACTCAACAGAGTAGAGGTAATTCCCCCCACCAAGTTCACTTACAGATTTAATACAATTTCAATAAAAATCCCAGCAAGGTTTCTTACAGGCATACAGATAAACTTAGTCTAACACATATAAGGAGAAGCATGAGGAGGGGCCTGAGTGGCTCGGTCAGTTGAGCATCCAACTCTTGGTTTGAGCTCAGGCCATGATCTCATGGTTGGTGGGATCAGTCCCCACGTCGAGCCCTGCTGGCAGCAGCGTGGAGCCTTCGGGGGATTCTCTTTCTGCCCCTCCCCCACCTGCTCGTTCTCAAAATAAATAGACATTTTTTAAGAATAAAATACATATGGAGAAGCAAAGCAACTCTGAGAAAGAAGAATAAAATTGGAGGAATCTTGTTACCTGATTTTATGTACGACACGATAGGTCTACAATAATCAAAATGAGGTGGTCCCAACAAAAGTGACAGATGCGTGGCTCAGCAAAAGAGGACGGTTCAGAAAAGGCCCACAAAGAACGTCGACTGATTTTTGACAAAGGTACGAAGATAATTCCAAATTTCAAATTCCGAAGAAAGGATAATCTTTCACTCGGTGGTGTCGGCATGACCAGCGGTCTCTGTCACAGGGTCACGTGCTATGTGCAAAAAACAATAAGCCTCACCCTACACTTCACGCCTTACACAAGAATTAACTCAATACGGACCATAGCAGCAAGTGAAAAGTGTGCAAATGTCGAATTTTAGAAGGAAACAGGAAAAAACTTCATGACCTGGTGACTGGCAGGGTTCTTAGAAATGACGCCAAAAGTACGAGCCATCAGGGCAAAACTGAGAGGCTGGACCCATCCAAATTACGAGACCTTTGCTCTTTGAGACACACTAGGACATGGAGACAAAGGACAGATTGGGGGCACATAACTTGCAAATCACACATCGAACAACAGATTTGCATCCCGAATGTCCAGAGAATGTTAAAAACTCAACAGTTCAGAGAATGTGCAAATACTTGTACAGTTATGTCACAAAGACGATGTCCTGATGGCACATAAACACAGGTAAAGGTTCTCCTCCAGGAGGAACCAACTTAAGGACAACTTAACTTTGGACTTGTGGCCTCCAGCACAGAGAGAGCATGCTTCCGTCCTCTTAAGTCACCTGGTTGAGGCACTTTGCTGCAGTGCCCCCCGGCAGCAAATGCACTGAGAGACCCTTGAGGAGTGGGGTGGAGGGCCAGCCTGTGCTCTGGAATGACTGGGGGAAAGGGGCAGAGGGCACTGCTGGGGGCCTGGGAGCAGGCCAGGCAGTAGTTCCCACAAGGGTGGATACAGGGGTAGCGAGGGCCGACTCAAGAGCCTGAGGAGCAAAAGCACATGATGGCCTGAAGTGCAGGGGTGTGAGGGGTGCTGAGCAGGGCAGAGGAGACTGGGTCTGGGGGTCACGGAGGCAGGCGTGGACACTGCATTGTCTAGAGTGCGTGTGAGGTGAGGAGGGAGGGTTTCGAGAGGAGCTGTGGGGACGCCACATCCTGCGGCAGCTACAGGACAGCATGCTGCTGGCAGAAGCAGCGTCACAGCCCGAAGTGAGGGGCCGGGATAGCATGGGGTCTGGGAGGGAGCAGCTGGGGCCACACAAAGCCCTAGGGCAAGTAAGAGGGACTAGAACCCTTTGCTGCATTTAGTGACTCGGAGGACAGTGGGGCTGTGCAGATGCTCTGTGGGCCGTGGCCCCTGGTGGCAGGAAGACAGGAGCACAGAGAGCACATCAGGGAGCCTCAGGCAGGAAGGCCAGAGGCCTGGGTGGGGGAGACACTGGCACTCAGTGCGGGAAGGGAAGGGCTGCCCATGGGTCTAGCAGGTGTATCTGTTAGAAGGAAAAATGGAACCCGTAGCCACTAAGTGTTTTTCATTCTTGATACAGATATGAAAAATATTTCCAAAGATCACACAAGAGCTTGGGGAAATATTTTCTGTATTGATGATGACTACAAGTCAAAAAGCAAAAAACTCAGCCCTCAAGGCTCCATGGGAATCAAGCATCCCCCACGGGCTCTTTCCCACCATTCCTTGGACAAAGTTGCCTTGATCTAAAGCTCTGTGTTCTCTGGTCATTTGCAGGGCAGGGACTTCCAAGAGAGCTGCTCCATGCCTGTGTACCCCCAAGCCCCATACCTGGGTACCAGGTAACCTGTGTTCTTGCTACTTACCTCCATGTGTCCAAATGTCTGCACCAATGGAATGACCTCTAGCTCATTCAGTGTAGCCAGATGCAGGATCTCTTTGATTTCAGGGGGGCTAGAGAGACAAAGATAACCAGAGAGGTTCACACCACATCCTGTTCACACTCCACCTCTTATTCACACCACCACCTCCTAGTCACACGCCAGCTCTTATTCACTCCACCTCCTGTTCACACTCCTGCCCCTGCTCACTCCATCTCCTGTTCACACTCCCACCCCAGCTCACACCACCGCCTGTTCACACAAGAGCTCCCATTCACACTCCTGCTCTTATTCACACCACCTCCTGTTCACACTCTAGCCCATGCTCACACACTCAAGCTCCTGTTTATATTCCCTCTCCATTGTGAGGCTTCAGGGGGACTTTCCTGGGGAAGCTAGTATGGTGACTATCCCAAAAAGTACAGAAGATATGCCTATGGTTTCAGAGAGGGCCCCCACTCTACGATTTTGGAACATAACGTTCCAATATGTTCTCAAATAACAATTTGCTTTTTACCTGCTATTCTTACCCAAACTATAAGAAGCAAGCCATTTTACAAGAAACTAGGAGTTCTGTTCTAGAGCAGGGATGGGACGTGGGCTGGAGGACAGATCTGCCTGCCTGTTTTCATGCATCCCATGACCTGAGAGTGGTTTCTGTAGACTAAAGTGGTTGAGAAAAATCAAAAGAATATTGTAAGACATGTAAAAACTATGTGAAATTCATGGTTCAGTGCCCACAAGTAAAGATTTACCGGAACACAGCCATGCTCACCCATTTACGTTATCATCCATGGCTGTCTGCTTGTGCCCCACAAATAGTTGTAACACAGACCAGGTGGACTGCACAGCCTAAAATATTGACTGTTGGCCCTTTATAGAAAAGCTGGCGACCCCTTTAATAGAGGGAAGAAAAAAGAGCCTGAAGGTTGCAGTGGAGAGACTCAGCCCCATGGGGGTTAGCGCCCGTCTGTGAGCACAGCTGAGGGCAAGAATGTTCCAGGTGGTGAGGGCAGCACTCGGGAAGGGCTGGCTGCCCACCGCGTTACCAGGTGTCATTCATCAAGTTATCTCAAAAAGAAAGTGATTTCGGTATGTGTTTGAACCATTTCTTAACCAGTTCTATGGATCTACTGCTTTTAAGTAGACCTTTTTCAAGCTTCACAGGTACCCCAGCACTTTTTCCACTTATAAAAACAAACCAAATGAACAAAAGGTGTTCATTTTACAAGGAGAAACAAGTAGTGTAAAAAGACACCTCACTGCAACATTAACACTCTGGACACGCACATGGGGCACGGACATTTTGGGCAGTTCTGACATACAGCCAAACCTCCCTCCAGAACACTGGGGTGCTTCAGAGCCCACCAGTGGGAGGTTTGCTTTTTCTCGCCCTTGTGAACACAGAGTATTAGAACTTTTTAAAAAGTTTCACCAATTGGATAGCCAAAATGGTGTTTCACTTGTTTTAAGTTACTTTATTAGGATCATTGCTTACTGGACATTTTAATTTCTTTTTGGGAGAACTGCCCGTTAATATCCTTTGCTCATTTTCCTTTTGGGTTGTTTTTGATTTACATGGACGCCATAACTCTAGGAGCGCCTGGGTGGCTCAGTCAGTTTATCGTCCAACTTTGGCTCAGGTCATGACCTCATGGTTTGGGAGTTTGAGCTCCACATTGGGCTACTTTCTGGCAGCAGATCCTCTGTCTCCCTCTCTCTCAAAAATGAACAGTAAAAAAATAATAATAAAATGGACACCATAACGCTAAAGCCCAGCAAGGTGCACCCACAACCGCCATATCTGCTTTTATGGATTCTGACCCCTCCCCTTTAATCTTTGCCTTCCCAATGAGGGGCACAACTATGGCCTTAAAGAGCAGCATCCCCTTCCCCGTCCCCACCTCCCCTAATCCTCCACCCTCTCCCTAAATGTTTCCAAATTCTCTTCAGTGAATGTGTTTTATTTTCGTAACTAATACATGAGTTTAAAAGCCAGAAGCGGGCTGCCCCACCACTGCCAACCCCTTGCCTGCCCTGCCCACACCTCCGGGCGGCCCCACGCAGCCACTTCCTCTGTGGCTGGGGATACCTGTATGCGTGCTTGGCCCTCAGCAGCCTCAGGTGGCCCTCGTAGGGAAACATGTCTTCATACTCAAGGAGCAGCCCATTGGCGCCCAGGGCATGGAACAAAGGAAAGACCTGGGGGAAAAGGGATGCTGTGAGGAAGGAACTATCTGAAGGAAGGTGACAGACGTGCCATGTGCGGTCTGACTTCCTGCCTGTAGACATGGGTTATACTTGACACTCACATTTTTCCTGGAAACGTTTAACCAGAATGCATGCTTCGAATTACACAAAATCAAACTCTAGCACAGCAAGGCTTCATTGGACACAGAGCAGCTCAACCTGCGGACAGCGAGGGGCTGAGGGGGTGGCAGGAGATGGTTCCCACCTCCTTTATTTCAAAGGGTATGAATTCCTATCCTCAAGGATTTTCAGGACTAGTTCACGTCTACCATACACAGAACTGAGATATCCTTCTGGTCCTAGGTCAAGGGTACGGTGGAAAAGAACAAATTGGGGCACTACTGGAGGGATCCTGCAGTTATCTGAAACAGCAGTCCCTCCCGGGGTGACAGTCACTGCGGGTTTCACAAGGTTGTAACACTCCTGTCGATGTGTCTATCAAGCTTTCTTTCTCCACAAGTGTGGGGACATTTGGATGCAAGCTGGAAGGAAGGAGGAAAGGAACTGGGGCTAAAACTTAACTGTAGAAAGTTCATAATCAGTAGTTGACTCCGGATTACAAAGAGAGGCAGATAGATTGTGGAAAGGAAAGAGCTACACAGCTCAGGCATGTGGATATGAAACATAACAGTCTCAGTATTTTCCATTTCCCCGAGCATCTTTACTTCCAGTTTCCTTCTAAGTGTGTTGTGGGCATCTGACCACTGCAGGCACCTGACCATGGGGGTGGGTGGTGATCCTCTGTGTTGTGAGTGGTGGGGAGGCTGTGGGGTCGGGTGTCCCAGGTGTCCCCAGCGCACACTCCGTCCAGCACCGGCACAGGGCTGGGGCGAAGGTCTTCGCTGTAAAGTTGCACAAGAGTGCACACATGGGGCATACCAGGCCCCTGGCTCTGCCACCAAGACTCAAAATCATTTCACCGAATCTCCACTTTTCTGACTGGAGTATTTCTAAGCAAATCCCAGAGAACACAACTCTTCACCTGAAAACACTTCAGCATGTATCTGTGACAAGACTTTTTACAGAAGCACCACCACACCGTTATGCCAGCAAACCAAATCATTCTTTAATACCTTCTAGTTCAGATCTTCCTGTGTCTAGAATCTTTTTGCACGCAGCTTCACTGAGCCCAGTCAACACCCACACTGCACTGCTTGAACAGATTTTTTTAAAGCTTCTCTGATTTTTAAGAGTACCCTTTGCTTTTTTTTTAATTTGAAACTTATTTGTCGAGGAAATGGAGTCCCTTATTTTGCATAATTTCCCAAATTTTGGATTTGATGGATGGTATTCTTAAGATGTTCTTTAGCGTGTTTGCTATTTCCTGTTCTTGTGTGTGCTGGTGGTTAGACATGAAGGTGAGGTTAGATCCAAGTTTCATTCTTTTGGCAAGAGTGCTTCATAGAAGTTTCTAGAAGTCACAAATCTGGCTGCTCCACTGGAGTGATGTCAGGCAGATCAGTGGGTTCAGGGGCATCAGCAAGACCCATGCCTTGAACTTCTGCCCAGTGGTTTCAACCACCACTGACATTACCTAGTGCGCACCGAAGGAACTGTGAGGTGGTGACTTTCCTACTACGTCATTCCTCATGTCACATGGCTAGAACACTGCCCTTAAGGCAGCATTTTCTCTCAGCAATTATTTGGTGACTCCAGCCCTGACGCTGATGCAGTTGGTGGTTCTTTTTCAGTAGGTTCTCCTGGATGTTTAGATAGCTGGTCTGTAGCTTTCATACCATGAAGACCACTTTGGTTGGATACAATGTTGAGTCATGTTTGATTTTCCTAAGTATCTTAAATATGTTCCTTCCTTGTCTTCTGTCATAAAATGTTGCTGTCAAATATCTGATGCCAACTGGATTTTCCTTCCCTCATATAGAACGTGGGCCTTTTTCCTGTGTCCCCAAAGGAGCTGTTCATTTTCATTTTCTTTAGTCTGATATGTTTACCAAAAGATGCCTTAGTGTCTATCATCCTAGGTGTACGGTGTGCCCTTTCCACATGCAGACCCAAGTATTCTTTAAGTTCACGAAAGCATTTTTGAATTATAGTTTCTGAGCATTTGTCCTATAGCACCGCTTTGGTTCCCTTCTCTGAGGACTGTTGAGCATGGCTACGATACAGCATCTTCCTTATCAGAAGGTGGTGTCTATCCCCAGTGGTGAATCTGGGCTGACTCAGACTTGCTTTACCAAGAGTCACACTAGGCCCAGGATGGCTTGCAACTGTGGCGCCTAAACACTGCCCTGTGACCACTGTGCAGATGGCCTCTGTGAGGACAGGCACCCACGTGGAGGAGGAGAAACGAGGGGTCCAGCGGACAGCCAGCACTAACTGCTGGACGTGTAAGGCCACGTGGGACTGTCTGGCATTCCTAGTTCTCAGGGGACTGCGAACACAGGAGGGAGCCCTGGGTGGACCAGCAGAGCTGTCCACCAGCCCACGGACACGCAAGGAATGATGAATTGCCTGTGAAGCCTCCAAGTTCGGGGAAGGTGGCCCCCCAGTGGCAGGGTATGGCGGCAGGGGCTCCAGCTGAGGGGACTTGGGCCTTCTTTGCTTATCTTCCGTATTTATCAATTTGTCACAACTCTTTTTATCTCTTCACGTGTGACATCTTCTTTTTCCTTATTTAATTCCCAAGAGTACACTTTCTATGGTGTCTGCTCACTTCTGTTCTTCCAGTTCAGTCTCTGTTTCTAACTTTGTTGTCTTTATAACTCATTCCTGAGCCTGGTAAGCAGTTGCTCCACTCCCTTCTGTCTGGCTGTTAGTTGCTGGGCTTTTCTACCTCTGATTTACACTGTTTACTCATAGCTTCTATCATTTTCTTAATATCTTTTACCTCATTTTGAAATATTACATACAGCTTTATCTGCTTTGTGGTTGCATCTTCCTGGTGCATGTTTGTCATTATGGTGTTACCGAGATCACAATTCTCTTTTTTCTTATAATGCCTTTGTATGATATTTAACTACAATTCTTTTCTGCTACTCATGTTTTTATTTAAAGAAAAATATTTTTTTAATTTGAGAGAGAGAGAGAGAGACTAAGCATGAGCAAGGGAGAGGGGCAGAGGGAGAAAATGAAAGAACCTTAAGCATCCTCCATGGTCAGCGCAGAGCCCGACACAGGGCTCCATCCCAGAACCCTGGGATCA
This sequence comes from Mungos mungo, assembly GCA_004023785.1. NCBI lineage: Eukaryota > Metazoa > Chordata > Mammalia > Carnivora > Herpestidae > Mungos > Mungos mungo. The sequence goes on along the minus strand of PISW01002617.1, from coordinate 39,208 downwards.
TGACCTGAGCTGAAATCAATAGTCAGATGCTGATCCGACTGAGCCACCCTGGTACTCCACTGCTACTCATGTTTAAATTAAATGTGTTTTCTTATATTTTAAGAACAGTTTCTTTTCTTTAATCTTTTTTTTTAAGTTTATTTTGAGAGAGAGAGAGAGAGACAGGGTAAGTGGGGGAGGGGCAGAGAGAGGGAGAGAGAGAGAATCCCAAGCAGGCTCCATGCCATTAGCATGGAGCCCAATGCAGGGCTCGAACTCACAAACAATGAGGTCATGACCTGAATTGAAACCAAGAGTCAGATGCTTAACCACCTGAGGGCCCCAGGCGCCCCTAAGAACAGGTTCTTGTCTGAGGGCGGGTCCAGGGCTCCCATTCTGGTTACAAGAATTAGGAGTTCTAGGCTCCATGCAGCCACTTCTATAGCGCTTTGTCTCTGCCTCCCTTCGCCAGGTATTGGAATCTTTTCTCTGTTCCACTTTCAATGTTCCTGCCCAGCTCACTATGGATTCTCTTCCCAACACTGTGTCTTTGATATGGGGCTCTGTCTTTCTAGAAGTTTCTCGAAGGTATTTCTGAGAGCCTTGGGCCTCTCCAGCATCTTCTGAGTCTTTCTGCACTCACTCTCAAGCTACAGCCAGTGAAACCTCTCCTGAGTTCCTCTCTCACGAAGCACCTGTACTTGCGGGGCAATCTTCTGGCTTCTCTGGTCTTGGCCCCGTCAGAATTCCTTCCTCAGTCTGCCATCACCACCTGCCTGCTTACTTACCCCACATGGGTGTTATGCTGTTTGAGGTTCAGCCACCCCACTTGTGTTTTGGGATTCATGGGGACACCTCACACCTACTTTTGTTGAAGAAGGTATTAATTTTCTAGGGTTACTGTAACAAATTCTCACAAACTGGGTGGCTTAACGCAATGGGAATTTAATCTCTCCAAGTTCTAGGAGTCAGAAATCAAAAATCAAGGTGTGGGCAGGGCGGTGCCCTCTCTGAAGGCTCTAAGGAGGAAGAACCCTTCCTTGTCTCTTCCAGCTTCTGGTGTCTCTGGCAGTCCTGGCATTCCTTGGCTTGTAGATGCATCCCTCCGATCTCTGTCTCTATCTTCACAGGGTGCCTGGCGTCTACATTTCTCTCTTCTTTTAAGAACATCACTCACTGGATTAGGGCCACCCCACCCCAGCATGGCCTCATCTTACCGTCAATTATAACTGCAAAGACCCTATTTCCAAATGTGGTCACACTCACAGGTATGAGTGGTTAGGATTTGAATGTACCTTTTGAGGGGACACAATTCAGCCCACAGCAAAGAGGTCTTTTGTTGCCCCCCCCCCACCCCCGCCTCCTTTTGCCCTCCTGGTTGCTCAGTTCTACAAAGAGATTTGGGTAAAACTCAAAACCTATGGTGCTGCCAACATCATGCTCCAGCCTAGAACCCTGTGGTTGTGCTCTCAGCACACATTTCTACAGAACACTCTTCACTACACTGAAGACCAAAGCCAAGGCAAGGGAGAGTGACTAGAGGGAAAGGGACTCTCACCTCGGAGAGGTAGGAGACCTTTGGTGGAGCTCCTTTAAGGTCCAGATGAACTAATCGCATCTTAAACGGTGAAGAACCTGACATTTCACTACTTGTCATGAAGTCATATGACAAAAATCTCTGGTCTGGGCACTTCTTCCTAGCGGAGAAATTCAAAGTTAGGAATAGGCAGAGGCTCCTCCTTGCCCTTGCCCCTGTACTTTGTGTTTCCATTATGACATGCCCTGGTTTGCTTTATCTACTAAGAGGAAAGTCATTTTACCAACATGAAAATGAATCAAGAAATCTACCTCATGTTCAAATAAAGGGACCCCTGCCACTTGACTGTGGTCTGCCTCTAAGACAGGACAGCACTGGTTTCCTTACAAGACGGCTATGAGCTGTCATAACACAAGTGACCACAAATTAATTTTGTTTTAAAGATCGTTTTAAGCTGTACGTACCATGGGAAAACAGGCAGGTATGTCTAAACATTTCTCAGGCCCTACAGTAGGATGTTTCTGTAGAAAACTTATCCCCAGTTTTATTTTACTTTGAAGAGCCTTAAACATAATTTATTTTTCTAGAGCCCAAGTAAACTTGGTTATATGGAGGAAGAAACTGTAAAAATTAAGTCTCAGAGAAAACTGTCTAGGACTTAAAATACACCATGGATAATTTGTAAAGGGGATGAACCCCAGTATATTAGGCTGACTAGTTCACATTAAAGTACAGGAAGGTAGTGAAGTTGTTGGGAAAAACTGAAATCTTTTTCCCGTTATTATAATAGCACAAAGGATTAGATGCAACATGTGAAAGAACATCTTTCCATATTGGTCATTTTTACAGGTCAGCAATTCAAACTACCCATTTGGTGCAAGGATTCATAAAACCCTGAGCTTAAGAAATCTATTATAGGGGCGCCTGGGTGGCTCAGTTGGTTAAGCGTCCGGCTTTGGCTCAGGTCATGATCTCACGGTTCGTGGGTTCGAGCCCCGCATCAGGCTCTGTGTGACAGCTCGGAGCCTGGAGCCTGCTTCAGATTCTATATCTCCCTCTGACCCTCCCCTGCTTGCGCTGTCTCTGTCTCCCCCCCCCAAAAAAAACCCACATAAAAAAATCTATTATAAAGCAGGTAGAATAAAACAGATGCAACAGAAACCCGTTTGATTTTTTAAAAAAAGAAATTATATTCAAAACAATCTCAATGACAAAATCTTTGAGGCAATTACCTAAGTTACCAGCTGCCGGGGAATGAGTTTTGTGAACAAGCATTCTGAAAACTGCTTTTAAAGTTGAATTATTTAAAGTCATACAAACCAAATCTATTTTCCAAGGAACACACTTAAACACTGCCAGGCTGAGGGGTGTGCGCTGGTGCTGGTCAGACCCCCCACGGCCTAGAGAAACCTTGCTCCTGCCCCTGCAACGCCGAGGTAACCCAGCGCAGACCGCTCACCTGAGACAGACGCGGCCGTTTAACCTGAAGTCTCCGCAAAATCTAAGGGAAAAGAGCGAGAGAAGTCAGTGTTTCGTCTTGTGAAGCGTGTGCTACTCTCTTGGCATGAAGTCTACAGAAATGAGATTATTCCAAAGACAGAATGGGCAGAATGTCACTTGTCAGACTCACTGGTGGGTGTGCACCTGGCGCTGATGGCTGGCAGGTTAAGTCACCAAGAGCACCTGAATGGCCCCCGAGCTGCACTCTGCTCCCCAGTCTCCGGAGCGTCGGGCAGACCTCTCTCAGGCCAGGGGCTGTGTGAACATGCTCTTTTCCGGGGTCAGTAGGTTGCTCACCTTCTCCAGACTCAATCCTCACGAACGAACCTCGCTGGTAACCGTGTTCTTCCGAATCAGGTGTGCCGACGGGGCTGCCTGAGATGCTGCTTCTCGTTCACGGGACCAGGGCTCTGTGGGGACACGGAAGGCTGCAAGCCAGTAGGGCCTGGGGGAGATACGCGTGTACTGAGCACCAGCTAGTCCCAGCACCCCCATGTGTGGCGCAGACCCCAGGGAAGGGGACGGAGACCCTGGGAAAGGGCTGGAAGGTGCTCCCCCCCGCCCCCGTCCCCGCCTCCTTAAGAGCTTGGAGACCACTGAGAAGGGCGTAGAGACCCCCAAAAAGAGCCCTGTGACCCTGGCAGGAGGACCCTGAGACCCTGGAGGAAGGTCCTGAAAGGGAGGGTGTCCAGAGACCCCGAGAAGAGGGCTTGAAGACCCCGGAGGAGGGCCCTGAAGAGAGGGTGCCCAAAGACCCCGAGAGAATGGCCCAGAGACGTCGAGAGAAAGGTTTGAAGATCTCCGAGAAGGGCCCGGAGACCCTGGTACGAGGGCGCGCACGGCGGGCGAGGACGCACTGCAGCTTGCAGGCTCCGAGGCTCCGGGGGTTCGGAGGACCGAGAAGCGGGCGGGGAGCGCGGGTAGGCGGGGTGCCCTGCGAGGTGCGCGCCCAGGTCCGCGCTGCGCCCCGCCCTGCTCGGCGTTCGGCCTCCGATTGCTCGGGCCTGGTCACCAGGCTCGGGGTCGACGGCCGAGCGCGTCGCTCTGCGTCCCAGGCCGCGCCGGCTTCGCGCTTCCCCTCGCGGCTCTCGTCCCGGGCTCGGGGCGGCTCCCGCGTTCGGCCCGCCTCCGCAGCGGCCTGGCCCTATGGCACCTCAGCGGAGGGGCGCGCCCAAGGCGCCCGAGGGCAGCGTGGCGGCAGGGCGCCGGCGCCCGAACAGGTACAGGGCCGCGCGGGCAGAAAAGAGCTCCGGCGGGCGGGGCGGGGTCGTGTCGTGGGCGTGGTTAGACGAGGGGCGGGGCCTCGGGAACGCGTGCTGCGCAGCCGGGCAGACACCACCCCCCCCAAGGTCTCTGTGATCCCTGTTTAAAAAGATCAGGTATCCACTCAACGTAGTCTGACAATGATGTACCCAGCTTAGGATTTATTTAGTTAGAATTCGTTTTATTCATATAGCACTGCAAAGAGGTGAGGTACATATAAAAATAAGTCAGATTCCCTGCTTTTCAAGATTAATTACATGCTTAAAGAAAGGATACCTTGATCTTTTCTTACTTTTTGCAAATTCTTTAAGCCCTATAGTCACTAAGTCTTTCCTAGACAACAGAACATACAGCTTCTTAGTTACACACCAGCACACACACACACATACACGTACTCGGACATGAGACGCACACATGGGCACATACACGGACATGGATGTGCACCCACACGTGTATATAACATCAGCAGTTACATTAGTTAATTAGATGTACAGTTAACCCAGGTTGTGCAAAAAGGGTATTAATTGGGAATCATTTTCATTGTGCTTGTAATTCTCGTCTTGGCTGGCTTGTGGGTTTCACGTCCTATGGATGGACATATACCAGGGGCACATGTGTGGTTCTGGAGAGTCACTTTTGATTGCAGGGAATGTGATTGGCTGCATAGATTCAGGTTCTCCATGGGCCTGGGAGGGACCCTGGCCACCAGCTTATCTTGTAGCCAGTACAGGGCTCAGTGAGCCCTGCTTGGCCACATGGGGCTAGGGGACACACGCCCCACCATATCCTCTCAGGCTGGCAGCTGCCTCTGGATTGGTTGAGAGTAGTTCTGATGTCTGTCAGGGCAGGAGCAGTTTAAGGCTTGTTGTGCCTGAGTGTGGGCATGGTCCTTGGTCATTGTGACCTACTTTTCCGCACATGTGAGTGTGGTTGTGTTTTGTCCTCAGCACAAAGCATGTCCGGGCAGCACGGGAGGTGCAGAGGAAGTGGCTGGGGACCACCATCCTGGGGGCCTGTGCCGTGCTTGCTGGGCTCCTGCTCTGGAGCAGCCTGGGGGGTGATGATGACGTCACGGAGGTCCTGGCTCACCATAGAGAGATCCTGCCTGGCAGGTTCATTGAGGTGCCCTGCTCAGAGGACTATGACAGTCACCGAAGGTTTGAAGGTAGGTGATGCAGCTGTGGTCTGGGAAAGAGTTGCATGTGAACATGGAACGCGATGCATTTGAGATGTGTCGGTCTTTTGCTGTAGCAACGTGTTGGGGGCCAAGGGAGTACAGTCGAGCTTTCCCTCCTTATGGTCGGTTAACCCACTCGTAGGCTGGGAAGCGCAGGGGCAGGCCTGCGGGTCACTGGAGTGCCCCCACACTGTGGGCACTGTCTGACGGAGGAGACAGAGTGCTTGGAGGGACATAACAGAATTGGAAAAGCAGGGATGAGAAAGTTGGAACCAGAAGAGGCATTAGCTGTGGAGTGTCATTGGGTGTATTCGCTGCAGAAATTGTTGCAGTGAGAAATGTCCCTACCAGAAGCCCTTCCCCCTGTCGTGTAGTGTGTCCCCGCCTGGAGGGCAGGAGGCGAGTGGTGTGCAGAGGTGGCCGCCTCCCTTGAGTTCAGCACGCTGGAGAGCGCATGGGCCCGGGGCCCTGTAGGCTTTATCTCCTGCATGTTCCTTGCTGCCGGGACTCTTTCTCAGTTTTAAAAACCTAGCCTGTGCCACTGGGCTTTAAAGACAGAATTCAGTTAATTTTTTAATTCAAAGCAATGCTTTGGACCTGAACTGGGAGACGATTGCCGAGTCTTTCCGCCGGGGGGCGCTGTGGTGACGCGCACCAGTGGGGATTACCTCCCCATGACTCCCTCAGCCTTTCCCTCTTCCCCTCTGTGTCCCAGGTCTTGAGAGAGTATTTTTTCAAGTAGTTAGAACCAAAATGTTTATTCTTGCCCATTTAATGATAGTTTAGCCAAACTAAAACAGTTTGCGTGAGGAGAGGGGAATGGGGGGGTTATTACTTAATGGGCACGGGGTTCCAGTTTGGGATGTTGACGACATTCTGGAGATGAATGGTGATTTGGCACAACTGGATGAATTTGCCTGATATCCTTGAACTTTTACACTTAAAAATGGTTAAAATGGGGGGTGCCTGGGTTCTCACTCGGTTAAGTGTCTGACTTTGGCTCAGGTCATGAACCCTCAGCTCATGATTTCGAGCCCAGCAGTGGGCTGTCTTGCACTCAGCACAGAGCCTGCTTCCCATTCTCTGCCTCCCGCTCTCTCTGCCCCTCCCCAGCTTGCACTCTGTTTCTCTCTCAAAAATAAATAAATATTAAAAATTTTAAAAAATTGATTTCTGGGGCACCTGGGTGGCTCAGTTGGTTAAGTATCTAACTTCAGGTCAGGTCATGATGTCACAGTTCATGAGTTTGAACTGTGCTGACATCGTCTGACAGCATCGAGCCCACTTCTGATCCTCTGTACCCCTTTCTCTCTGCCCCTCCCCTTGTGATCTCTCTGTCTCTCTCAAAGTAAATAAATAAACCTTTAATAAATTGTTACATTTTAAAAAAACATTGGTCTTTCACCTAATTGTGTTGTAGGTAGATAAGATAATCTCTGTGATATGGATCCTCTGATGTTGTCTCAGATTTCTGTGTTTTTGCAAATGTTCCATGTATACTTGGAAAAATGTTTCCTAACGGTTGCATGCAAAGTTCTATGCAATTCTCCTAGTCTCCTACCTTGTGCACAAATCTTCTATATCCTCGTGGATTTCTGTCTCCACTGTCCCGTCAATTACTGAAGAGGCGTGCAGGAATCTCTACCTTGACTGTGGGTCTGGTAGCTTCTGTCATGTTGGCTGTTTCACATTTGAAATGATACTATCTAGTGCTGCTTGTCAACCTTCATCTTCCTGGTGAATTGTTCTGTCACCTCTGGATATGACCCTCTTTTTCCCTATAATGATTATTTTGCCTTAAAGTGCATTAGGTATACAGATATTATTCTCCAAGCTTTCTTTTTTTTTTAATTTTTTAAATGTTTTTTAATTTATTTTTGAGAGACAGAGAGAGACAGCGTGAGCAGGAGAGGGTCAGAGAGAGAGGTCGATGCAGAATCTGAAACAGGCTCCAGGCTCAGAGCTAGCTGTTAGCACAGAGCCCGATGCGGGGCTCGAACCCATGAGCTGTGAGATCATGACCTGAGCCGAAGCCGGATGCTTAACCAACTGAGCCACCCAGGTGCCCCCCCAAGCTTTCTTTTGGTGATCATTGTATTTGCTTTTATTTTTAACCCTTCTGTGTCATTATATTTAGGGAGTGACCCTTATAAAAAGCATACACCTAGTTTTTGTTTGTAATGAAAACATCTGTGTCAGTAGGATTGTATTTAGCCTTCTGGAACTGAGGCACCCCTCCCCCAGTGGCCCCCAAGTAGAAGTTTATTTTCCCCCATGCAACAAGTCCCAGAGAGAGCCCCCCCTCCCAGGCTGGCCTGGTGCTCTGTGAGCCCCTCACCACTTGCACTCAGTGTGTGGCTCACATGGTCTCAGGACATTCGCTCTACCTCCAGGCACCAGGCTCACATTCCAGGCAAGAAGGGGGGAAAAGGATGAAAAATTAAAGGTCCCGAGAGTGTCCCACGGTTCCGTCTCATTGGCCAGGACCTGTTCGTGACGCATCTAGTATGAGAGAGCTGGCCCACTGTAAGTACTGAGACACCGAGAGTGTGCTGAGCCTGCCTGTCTCTGATGCTCTGCCTTTTCCTGGCCCCATCCGCCTACCCCCACCCCGTCCCCAACTGGGCTTCTCTTCCCGAATGCCCCTAAGCAGCTGCACATCCTGGTTGCAGGGAGGCAGAGGGAGCTCAGGGTGGCACATGTGGTGAGCACTTTTGGTGGCAGCATTTGTAGGGTCCCTGGGACAGAACGGCGACTAGAATTACAAACACAGCTTCGGTTGTCTTTCTCACTGGGGCTTAGGAAGGCTGAGTCTGTGGTCACAGATTGTCATGGATGCCACCTCTGGGGTGGCTCAGGAATCTCTTCCCAAGGGTAAGCAAAGGGCCAGATGCTTCCCAGTGTCCCGCCTGATGTGGGGCCACCAGGAATATGCTGTGCCCAGTGGGGTGCCAGTGTGTGCTGCACAGGATCCACTTATGCTGAAGAGCCATTGTTGCTTATCTGAAATTCATACTATTTAGGTGTCCTTTTTATTTTATTGTATTTTTTAATGTTTATTTATTTATTGTGGTGGGGGGCAGAAACAGAGGGACAGAGAGAGAATCCCAAGCATGCTCCATGCTGTCAGCTTGGAGCCTGATGTGGGGCTTGAACTCATGATCCATGAGATCATTACCTGAGCCAAAATCAAGAGTCAGATGCTTAACCAACTGAGCCACCAAGCACCCCTAGGTGTCCTGCATTTTATTTGCCAAATCTGTCCTCCCAGTACTGTGGAAGGCATAGCCCCAATCCATAAAATTGTCCCTGGGAAAGGCCAGCTAGTGATAAGTCCTCAACAAATGCAAACGGCTTTGTTGTTGGGATTCAGCATAGGGTCAGCATCTCATCTCGCTCATCTCTCTCCAGGCTGTTCCCCTAGGAAGTGTGGGCGGGGCATCACCGACACTGTCATCACCAGGGATGAGGCCCAACGGATTCGCAGGTACCCAAGCCTTTTCTGTCCTGAACAAGTGTGACAGTGGGGCTGGGGGACAGGAAGCAGACAATTCCTACTAAAAAGATGATTTAAAGAAATTCATTTAGAACTCAGTAAGAATTCTCTTGTATGCTTCCAAGGGCAAAGGTAGGCTTTTCCAGTTTCCAGGAGCAAAGGCTGTTGCCCTTAGTGATGTGGCTGGTGATGGAACTGGCCAGAGGCCTAACCGCTCTTCAGGGGAAGTGGTTCTGACCTGTACTGGAGGTGGGGGGGGGATGGTACTTCCATCAGCTGCTGAGGGAGCCCTGGGGCGCCGGTGAGAGACCCCCACAACAGCAGGTGGTCACTAGAGAGTGGTTCAGCCTCTGTGCCGAGACTGGCTGGGAATTAGCCTTTGGCCATCAAGCTGTGACTCAGGATGGGAGCAGGAAGCCTTACTCAGGTGCAGTTGACACTGGATTTTTCTTTGCTGGGATTAAAAAAATTTTTTTTTAATGTTTACTCATTTTTTGAGAGAAAGAGAGTGAGAGAGCAGCATGAGTGGGGAAGGGGTAGAGAGATGGCGAGACACAGAATCTGAAGCAGCTCCAGGCTCTGAGCTGTCAGCACAGATCCCAATGTGGGGTTCGAACCCACAAACCGTGAGATCATGACCTGAGCCAAAGTCGGACACTGAACCAACTGGGCCACACAGGCACCCCTAAAAACAAGATCTTAAGGCTTTGATTTTCCAACGAATTGTTCAGATACAAAAGCTGTTTAGACGCACATGCCAAGTACCCAGTAGAGTGGCATGGGGCCCTCGAGCTGCCTGCCTCCTGTGTGTCCGTCTGAGGGTGCCAGCAGGGAGACGGGTCGTTGGGCAGCGGTCAGTGGTATTTCAGGGGCTAATCTGTCCCGAAGTCAGCTTCCTGGCAAGCTGGGATTGGTCCGTGCGGGTGCTAGAAGCTCCTGCATCTCCAGTGACGTGGATGGTCCTGTTGGGTTCAGCACAGGCCACCGGGGGGCCTCTACCTCCCGAGGTGGTGATTGCAAAGGTGCCCCCCCAGCCTGTGATGACCAGGAGGGGAACCTGTCAGCCCAGAGGGACCCAAAGGGAGTAGTTTAGCCTATTTTAGTGGGTACCAGCTCTCAGTGCCGAAGGTGGAAATTAAATATAAGCTCCGTTGTTTCTAAACTGTGTCATGTGTGATTAACGAGCGCCATGATGAAATATGGTCGTTTACTCATTTGGCTTTGAAAATTGAGTCTTTTGGTCTAAGTGTGTGTTCATATCATAAACATTAAACAGTCTGTTCACATTGCATTAATCATGCTGGTTCTTATTTGTCCAGCTATATTACAAACAATTCTAACTAAATTCTGACTTACAATGACCTTCCCCCACAGCATAGCCGAGAAGGGGCTCTCCCTGGGAGGATCTGACGGAGGGGTGAGTTCCTGCTTCAGTTTTCTTTCTACCCCTTTATTTATTTATTTTTAAATGTTTATTTATTTCTGAGAGAGACAGGATGTGAGTGGGGGAGGGGCAGAGAGAGAGGGAGACAGATTTCCAAGCAAGCTCTGTGCCATCAGACAGCCCGACGCAGGGCTCAAACCCACAAACCGTGAGATCATGACCTGAGTCAATCGGGCGCTCAACTGACTGAGCCACCCAGGTGCCCCTCTTTCTACCCCTTTAACTTGCTCGTCGTCCAAGGGACAACGGCACTGGATTTGTGGGGCTCTTGGGTGTCCCCCCTTCCCCCATGCCACATTCAGTGGACATGAGAGTGTCCCCTCTCTTCAGGGCGGGTCACAGCAGCCTACTCCAAATCTCATTTGTATTTCAGACACCCAGCTGGGAGTAGATGGATCTGGTCGCAGGTAGTGAACTGATGGAGGGTGAAGTAGGAGCCCAGTGAGGAGGGTGACAAGTCCTGGAAACAAGAGAAACAGAAGCGGGAGGGGCTGCTGGGAAATGGCGGCAAACGTGCTCCTCAGTCCCCAGGCAGGAGATGCCCATAGACATGGTGTGGGCACTGTCATCCAGGTGTGAGGGTGCAGGGGGCTCGAGGGTCACAGGAATGCTGCATCTGCCCAGAACCTGGGGATAGGACCTTATTTGGAAAAGGGTTTATGCAGATACCATTAAGTTAAGAGTCTTAGGAGGAGATGACTCTGGATTGGAGTGGGCCTTAAATCCAATGCCAAGTGTCATTATGCGAGAGAGAGTTAGAGGGAGATTTGAGGGAGAAGAGGAGAAGCCATGGGAAGACAGAGACCGAGGTGGAGGGGTGCAACCATGAGCCAAGGGATGCCCGGAGCCACCAGGAGCTGGAAGAGGCAGGAGGAAATCTCCCTTGGGGCCTCCAGAGGGAGTGTGGCCCTGCCCATACCTGGATTTAGGACCTCTGGCCTCTAGCTGTGACAGGATAAATTCCTGCTGGTTCGAGCCCCCAGTTAGTGGCAGTTACAACAGCTGCTGGGAACAGAAGGCTAGGGCAGCGCTGTGTCTCATCTGCCTCCCTGAGCAGCCTCTGTCCCTGCCAGCACCGCCCGTTAGCGTGCCTTCCCATGTGGTGTCCTGAACGTGGGTCTCTGCACCCCGTGAGTGGGGCTGTGGAAGATCAGTCCCTTCTGCATTGTTTGGTGGTCCTCCATGGAGTGCTCCTCAGCAGCAGGGGGGTGGATGTCTGTAGACACAATGGCATGAGAAAACCACAGAGTGGTCATGCTGAGTGGGAGGAGCCAGACCCAAAAAGAGTGCATCCCACATGATTGCTTCATGGATAATTCTAGAAATTGTGAATCACTCTGTGATGGCAGGAAGCAGATCAGTGGTTGCCTGGGTAGGCAGGGGCGGGTGGAGAGAGGCAGGAGGCAGGACGGCCAACAGGTGGAAGGACATTTTGGGATGTGGTTGTTATCTTGGTGATGGTGGCTCATGGGCTTGTGTTGTGTGGTCCTGTTACACCTCACCACGGCTGAAGGAGGGAGGCTGGGAGGGATGTGATTCAGCTGCAGGAGTTCACAGAACTGTGGACTGTTTGCAGAAAAGCAGAGTAGGCAGGAGACAAGATCTGTCCTATACATACCCTGGGTCCAACCTTCCTGAAACCCAGCATGGTCTCCCTGACCCAGGGTGAGCATAGGATGGATCTCAGTGGTGTTTACCTTTGGCGACTTTCAACCCCTGTCACCCTGTGCTCGGTGCACGTCTTTTCCAGGCATCCATCCTGGACTTGCACTCAGGAGCCCTGTCTGTCGGGAAGCACTTTGTGAACCTGTACAGGTGAGAGCCCAGAGGGGCTGCGACTATCTCTGTGCGGTGTGACCTTACACCCTTGTGCAGTTCTTAGGCAGGAAGTGGGAGGTGCAGGGTCCTTGTTCACCAGCTGCGGGGAATAGTTTAGTGCTACACCCAGGGGGTGCTTCCTGAGGTCGAGGGATAGTGAGAGGAAGAGGTGGGGGGTGGGGGGGGGAACGGGTGAAGTGGGGTGAAAGGCAGGCCAGGTTCTGTGGCCAGGAAGAGCCGACAAGAGTCAAGGGCACTCTGACCCTCCCTAATGCCAGGGAAGCAAAAATTCTCCCAGCCTTGCTGAATGATGCCCTCACTCCGCTGGTATTGACTTCCCTCCCTTTTAATCACTGTAGAAAGAGAGCAGTTAGGACAATCTAGTTTTCAAGGAACTGCTGGTTAATTGGAGGAAACACTGAGTTTAAAGGAAATAAGAAAAATATGAAAATGTTATATAATAAAAGATTAACAAATGTTTAATGAGGCATTACATTTATTAATGCTTTATTTTTTCACAGATACTTTGGAGATAAAATACAAACTGTCTTCTCAGAAGAGGACTTCCAGTTGTACCGGTGAGGAGGAAAGGGGTGAGGAGGTCAGATGTGGAGGCAGGTGCAGTGGGCTAAGTGGGGAGGGCCAAGGGTTAGTGTGTCTGGGAGCCCAGCCCAACCGGGGGTGGATCCCAAGTGTGCCCCGCCCATTGGCATCACCCACTCCACTGGCCCTGCCCACCAGCCCACCCCGCCCCCATCCTTGCCTTGCCCACTAGCCCAGGGCCCACGCCATCTAGTTCACAGTCACCCGTACTAGCCCTGCCCATCACACACTCTAGACCACCCCCACCCCATCCTTACCCCACTCACTAGCCCCACTCACTCCACTCCATCCATGCCACGCTCTCCTCTTTCGCCCTGCCCACCCCAACCCTCCCAGGGCCCACGACAGGCCTTCCCCACCATCACCCTGGCCATGCCACATGCACCCACCAACACTTAGGCCAGGCCCTGACCTAGGCCATACCTACCTCCTTGGCCCTGGTCACACCTACTCCATCATTACTGTGTCCCCTTCCCCCTGGGGTGGTGCCTACCCACTTACACCCACCCTGTCCAAGCCTGCCTCTGACCACACCTCCCAGTCCGTGGACCACTGGTCACACCCACCCAATCCATGCTTTGACAGCACCCTCAAAGATTACCACCCATCCATACCCACTGACCATGCCCCAGCAGCACCCCCCTCCAACCCCCTCCCCACCCCCCAGCCCCTGGCTTGTCGCAGGCATGTTGTAAACAGAGGGTCTGGCGAACAGTGAAATGCACAGTTCACTTAGTTGGAGTCGGGCAGGTGGACGAAGAGGTGGTACCTGTCTGCCCCAGGGAGGCCAGGGAACCCAAGGACTGGGTGAGCAGCAGCAGAAATACTGAGGGGAGGAGGTTGTCTGGACTGGTCTATTCTCCCGGCTCCGAGGTTTCCTTCTTCCCCTGGCTCCTTCCCAGTTCTCTGTGCAGTCAGGGCAGGAATCTACTCGTGCAGACTCTGTTCTGGTGAGCAACACACAGGGCTGCCGCCTCCACAGCTGTGGGTCTGGCCAGCCCGTCGCTCTCACAGACCCAGTGGAGGCTGCATGTGCCCCTCAGCCCAGGGCTGTTCTCTGGCCTTCACAATAGCTCACAAATACGGAGGCAGATCCAGCCTCAGGTGGGGCCAGCAGCTCCTGTAACCGCCCTGCAGGACTGTGCCCACTCGCCAGTCTCACCACACATGCAGAGCCAGGCCCTCACTCAGTACCATCAGACACAGTCCTCCTGTCCTGGCAGCTTCCCCACTGGGGTGGGGTGTTTCTTTGTTTTTGTTCTGTTTTATGTTTTATCTTGGGGGTAGGAGAAGAGTACAGAGAGAGACCGAGAATCCCAAGCACATGCTGTGCTGTCAGCACAGAGCCTGACTTGGGTTTCCATCCCACGAACCGTGAGATCATGACCTGAATCCGAAATCTAGAGTCCAGCTCTCAGCCAACTGAGCCACCCAGGCGCCCCAGGAGTTTTTTTCTTAATTAAAACTTTTAAGTTTTAGATAATCAAGACTTAAGTATTGTTTCTAGAAATAACACAGGGAGATACTGTGTTCCCTTCACCCAGGTTTCCCTGACTATGACCACTTGGTGGAAGAGCAGGGCATCGCCCCCAGGGTGCGGCACTCGTGCTACTTACTGTTTGCTCAGATTCCCTGCTTTCACCTTATTTGTGTGAGTGTTTGCAATTCTGTCACCTGTGTGACCCGCCAGTGTGACCTGCCAGTCACAGCACCAAGTATCCCGTCACCATGCAGACCCCATTTTGCCCTTGTGTGTCCTCAGCTCTCCCACCCATGCCCGACCAGCAGCCCTCAGCTCCCGCACCCGTGCCCGACCAGCAGCCCTCAGCTCCCGCA